>JAJGRX010000128.1:0-273025 GCA_025461125.1 Carex kokanica
TATTCGTGCATTGATACTATGCCTATGTTATTGTACCATTGATACTATGCCTATCTATTGTATAGTTGGTACCTACGGTTGATTTTTACCTAATGTTGCTTTTTTCTAAATAAACTAAAAGACTATATGTTATGCTTGATTTAATCTAAGCCACTCGATCAATGATGGATGACTGAGATTCTCATCTTCTTAATTATTTTTAACATTTTTAGAATTATTAATTTACCAACATAGTTAAGGAATACAAGTAATTGATGAATTATATTCAGTTACATTTGGAAAATAATCATCTGTAGATTATTTTGAGTTGAATCAAAAAATTTAGTTTACATCACCGCTATATTTAAATATATAAAAATGCATCATTATTCACTACATCATTAATTAATGAAAGAATTTCAATACAATCATTAAATGGATGATTTGAACACAATTAAATATATCCAAATAATTTATAGTAAAAGTACTAGAACGTACTGCCGATATCATCAATAATCACTGTGTATTAATACAAGCCGAAATAAAATGGATACAATATGTAATATGTAAAATGTATTTATGTTGCTATTAGTTCTAGAAATCTCCATCATTTATTGACCAGCATCGCTAGCAGCACCCTTTACCACAACATCTCTCGCCGCAGGGCCTGCAGGGGCGTCGATAGGGTTGAGAAATTGGAGCTCCTCTATTTGTTGTCGCTGAATTTGTGCAAAAGTTGAGAACATATGAATGAATATGGAGTTAAACTAAACAGCGTGTAAATAAACAACGAGGTTATTCATGTACAAATTAATTTCATTTAATACATTGGATATTTAGAAATTAGAACCCAAGATATCCAAATAATTTATAGTAAAAGTAATGCCCAATCATATATAATCACTGTATTAATGGAAGCCGAAATAAAATGGATACAATAGGCAAAATGTACTTGTGTTCTCTCAACTTGCTTTAAACAAGGTAATTATATAATATATCATCCTTAATTACTGCTATAATTAGTATGCATAAATATTTATCATCCTTAATTGCCCCTTTAGAAATAAAATATTATAGTATGCTGGAAAGGGAAGTAGTCGCTTTGATATTTGGAAAATAGGTAACATTGGCCAATTTTTACAGTGCACACCGTAGAAAATTTCACCATAGAAAAAAATCGGTGCAAGTATTTTATTAAGTTGTAACGGTAAAAAAAAAACATTTCATATAAAGGGGCATTAATGTGTGGTACCAGGCCATTCCACCACATTAATGGAATTGCTAGCTAATGGTATTTAACCATACAAAATAGGTCAGAGAATAAAAATAGTAGATATACCAAGAAGAACACGCAAATATACCATCAATTAATCAACTCCTTCCCTTTTCAGCAAAAAAACAAATATTTTATTTCTAAATAAGAAAAAAAACCTATTTAGACGTGAGTTCTGATCTGAATTATTGTCATATTTATTTGGAGACCCATGGCTTATCTATTGTATTTTAAAATACACTATTAGCCTCTTTTTTTTTTCAGATAAGAATACAATATTAATGTATAATATGGTTGTACATTATTAATTATCAAGTCACTCAGAACGAGAAAGCATTTACCTGTTTCATGTAGAGTGGAGGTTGGTCGGATTCCAGTAGAAGCAGCAGGTTGCATTTGCATGGCCATAGCGCTGAGCAGCAAACAAAGGATCATTAATACACTCCTCATTTTGCTCATTTTCTCCCCAAAAACTCTTAACACTTTACACACTTTATACTAAAAATTATAACAAGACCTGTGCAAATCAACTCCCAAGTCAAGTCCCTCCCTGCCTCTGCTTTCCCAAGTCTGAATTAATTGTCTGGATACAGAATAATAGCTCTAACTTGATTAACATTTCCTGCACGAATGGAATAATTACAAAATTCTGGTCAAAGTACAACGCAAATGTCTTACTTGGGTTGCTTTCACCGTGGAACAGTTCATTTACTGGATCTATTACCAACGGCAGTTTCAACGGTCAAAGAGGGCCCATCCCAAAGGCAGGCCGCACGGCCCATATTGACCATGGCCCACCAAACGTTTCCGTTAACCAAGTATCTACAACGAATATACTTCAAATTTATAACCACTCACCAGTGGGACCATAACGCCATCCAATGGGCATATTTCTTTTTCTAATTTGTGCATTTGTATTGTATGTTGCGATGAGGTGGTGATTTTTTAGTCCACATCCTCTGTAGTAACAGAATATTTGAGTATAGATCCAAACCGTACAAAGTACAAACTCTTCAATATTTGTGCCAAAGAAAATCGGACTGTCCAGATCTAAACTCAAACTTCAATATTTGCTGCTCATTATTCCGATTTTTTTATTAATACTCTTGAAAAAAAGAAAAATATCACAAAGAACCTCGATTTTTTTATTTTTTAAAATGACCTAACCGCCCCTTGGAGGGGCGGTTCACTCTTCCCACCAAGCCGCCCCCCTGTGGGGACAGTCAGCCAGTCCAGTTTTTTTTTTTTTTTTTTTTAAGATTTGAGAGATAATATGAATGAAATTTAACAATAAAAATTAGAATTTTGTTTTTAATATTTGTTAGATTATTTCTTTTGATGTATAATTAGCATATTTATACTAAAATATGTAAAAAAATTTAAAAACCATAATTAAAAAAAAATTAGAGATACTTTTTTCACACTTTTTCCGCAAAAAAAGACTGTGGCCTTTGGTGTAAACACTTGGGACTGAGATTCCAATTCGGTCCAGGGTATTTTTAGTGGGGACCGAATTGGGATTTCGGTCCTGATTTTTTTTTTTTTTTAGAGACAAATAACTAAAATGAATGATGAAATATAACACTAAAAAAATCGAATTTTTTTTCTCTTTGTCAAATTGCTTTTTTGATAGCATATTTATACTAAAATACGCTAAATTACTTCAAATTATGTTAATTTATGCTGATTTACACTAAATTACTTGAAATTATGTTAATTTTTTTTAAGAGACAAATAGGTAAAATGTTGAAATATACTAAAAAATTGATTTTTTTTAATATTTGTTAGATTACTTTTTTTATTATAATTAACATAGTTATCCTAAAAGACGCTAAATAACTTGAAATTATGTTAATTTATGCTGAATTACACTAAATTACTTGAAATTACAATAATTATGTAGAATTATGCTAAAATACGGTAAATTACACTAAATTACGTATGAATAGGAATGATATCTTCATTAAGAAGACGAAAAAACGACGACGAAACTTCAAACGGCTATAAATGGCACTCGTGTTGGGATTTCACGTGTATGCCTATATGGTGAGAATTTAAAATTTTCCTATCACCACTTGGCTCAATACATAAAAGATCTTATTTATACGACAAAAGCAAACAAGATTTGCAATAAACTAATGTGTACTAAATTAAAATAAATTAATCTCATCTAATTTATTGCTAAAGAGGATTAAAACCTTTACCTAAAGAGATTGTCAAATCTCTTGATGGAGAGAAGCCGATTTCTCTTCTCTTTCTCGTGTTCTTCTTGGAAGCGCCTCTTGGTTCACCTTGAACCTACACAACGAACTAACACACCTCTTAGATAGATGGATGTGAAGTTCAAGGCTTAGATCCAATCACCTCTTGATCTTCAAATTAACAATCTATTTGATTTCTTGGTGGCTAAACCTATCAAGAAGAGATTAGAGAAGAGATTGAACCACTAGGGTTTTGGCCTTGAGCAAAGGGGATTGCTACAGTAATTTCGGCTAATTGCTACAGTAATTTCGTCCAAAAATGAGCAGAAAAATCCTCATCATTTTCTTAATTACACCCCTTTAAATAGGCAAGGGTTAGGGCAACTATTTGTGTAATGTTTAAATTAATTACACAAATGCCACTAGCCTTATTTAGCCATTTTATGATCTCTTTAATCTCATCTTGTGATTGGTTTAATAAATTAATTTATGAATAAATAATATTAATCATATTATTCTATTATGCAATATTTCTTATTATTCTTATAATGCTTTCAAACATTATACCAAATAATATTTGCATAACTTCACAAATTTATTTATGATCTAAGCATGTCATATTATGACATTTTATTTTATTATTTCATCTCATGTATTTTATCTTATACATCATTATGAAATATAAAATACTTGTTGTTTCTCTTCAGTTGGTGTGACCGTATAGAGGATTTATGTTATCTTGGCAATAATATAAAACTTTATATTATTGACTATAAGAGGTTCTATCATTACATTATAGTTATCCAAATGACATAATAATCATTCACTCAATCCACTAATTTCGTGTCTATCCTTGTCTCATGATATTATGAATAATATGCAAAATAGGATCGTGTCATTCTTGCATTATATTCTTTTCTTGGTTTCTCAAGTGAATTATAATTATAACTACATCAGTTATATTGCATGCGATATAATTCCACTTTACCAAGGGGCCCAGTAATATCATAACTCAATTGAGGGACAATGATAATATTAACATATAGATTTTTCCCGCACAAGTTGTACATAACGAACTACTATTTTATTCCTATCTGAAGATAGTATTTAAATAGCAATCACATTATATACTTCTCATGTGAAAAACCTACACATCTCATATCTTAGATTCTAAAGACACAATGAAAACATTAATGACACAAAACACAATCTATATAATGTTTCATTCATTTAGGTCATGTTCAATATATAAAATGCACATATTTATATATTCATGTTATTAAATGATAATCCTTTATCAACATTTATAGAACTTCAATGTACTTTAATCAACATGACAATCTTTCTCGGTAATTAATGTTCCTCCTTAATCACCACGATTGTGAACATATTTAGTGATTAAATGTTTCTCATCTTAGGAGTTCTATGGTTCAAGACCAAGAGCATCTTCCTGAACTCTTCCAAAGATATAACATATAAATCTCAAGGAGCATGAATAATAATATTCGTAATAAAATCATGAACTACATATAAATTATCACTAAAATAAATAACTTTCAAAACACACATCCTTCAACTCGAGTGTCCGATTTCAGCAAATGACCACTTTTCGAAAAGCTTATCAAAATACGCATGTATCTTTTTGATACGCATGTATCTAAACCCGCGATGCCGGATTTCGAAATTCAGAATTGCCAAAAAACAAAGGGAAGAGCCTCAAAACTTCAGTTGAAGTTTTCGTTGAAGATTTTTTATTTCTATTGTTCCATCTACGTAGCTCAGTAAATTAGTTATATAATGAACTTGTGGAATACCAATTTTAATTTTTTTTGGAATTTTTTTACTATTTTTTATGATTTATGAAAGATGGCACAAAATAGGCCCTATTCATACGTAATTTAGCGTAATTTACCGTATTTTTTAATTTAGCATGATTTTTGTAAAAACCAAACTAATCATGTTGGTTTGCTAATTTTTTTTTTAATTATGGTTTTTAAAAAAATTTACATATTTTAGTATAAATATGCTAATTATACATCAAAAGAAGTAATCTAACAAATTTTAAAAACAAAATTCAAATATTATTAAATTTCATTCATATTGTCTCTCAAATCTAAAAAACAAAACTGGACCGCCCTCCTGTGGGTCGGTTCAGTATGCACTAGCTGACCGCCCCACAAGGGGCGGTTTGGTGAGAAGAGTGAACCGCCCCCAAGGGGCAGTTAGGTCATTTTTTTTTAAAAAAATCGAGGTTATATGTGATATTTTTCTTTTTTTCAAGGGTATTAATAAAAAAATCGGCTCATTATTTGTTTGGAAATGCGAAATAAAAAAAATTCAATTCATAAATAATTAACACTCACTGTCTCTCTAATGGCACCACCATATTCTCTCGTCTCTCTCGCCTTGTCACCTCGAAATCTTTGCTCTCTCTCTCTCTCTCCCTTTGCCAATGGAGAGGATTGCACTGCGCCGACCTCTCCTTTCGGCTCCGCTCCACAATTCCCATCACCAATGCCTCCGTTCTCACCCCACCTCCTCCGCCTCTCTTCACCACCGCCCTTGGTTGCAACCTCCCTCTTCGCGCTTCTTCATCATCTAACTCTATCTCCGTCCCTTTCCCTATAAAACCTGAAATCCAAAAGACAAAGGAAGCTGGTGTCCGTGTGAAGCCGGTTCCTTTTGCTATATCAGTTGGAATCGGTCTCGCTATGCGGTTTCTGGAACCGATGTGAAGCCGGTTTCTGCTGCCAGTGCTTGGCCCGCTGCTGGTGGGGGCATGGGCTTTTCTCGGGCTCACTACATGACAAAAACTCTGACCTTCTCGGCTGCCTTCTTGGCTTTCACTGACGAATTAATTTTATGATTAAGATAATAACAAGGAGATTGCAATTTCTGGAAACTAATAGCAACAATTAAGGAAAATAATTACCTAGTTTAAAGCGGGAGACAACATAAAATTTCCTTAATTGTTGCTATTAGTTTCCAGAAACCTCAATCAATCATGTGCTGGGTTGATTACAGATTCTTGGATCTGGAGCATGTGAAGATGGTATAGTATTTGGCCCTGAATTTGTGCAAAAATAGAGAACATATGAATATGGAGTTGACTTTAATTCTCTGCCTTCAAGTCTGAATTGACTTCACTTCATTTGTCTCGCTACAGAATAGTAGCTCTAACTTGATTAATTTTTCCTACACAAAAGGAATAATAACAAAATTCCGGTAAGGTCTAACTCTTACTTGGGTTGCTTTTACCGTGGAACAGTTGGTTTAAGAGGGCCCATTCCAAAGGCAGGCCTGACAGCCCATTACCATGACCCACCAAACTGTTTCATTTTCCGGTAGACAGTCCAATGGCCCATATTGTTTCCTCTCTGTTGCATTTTTATGACTTGTAGGATTTCTTATTTGTTTTTAGAGACTTATATTTATCTTATTAATTTATCCTTCAACTTTTGTAACATTGTTTTTATTTATTACTCATGTAATTAATCTCATGTTAACTCTAGTTAAATTATTAAAAAAGTTTAGTTTATCTCTAAATAAGAATTATAAAATTAAAATTATGCACTTGATGCTCATACAATATTGTTATCAGTATAATATTTACTAAAAAAAGTTTTGGCATTTGGTTATACATTAGGTGGAGACGTTAAAATTTTAAATTACGCACTTGATGTTAAAATTTTCTTTACTATTTATGTTTTGTAAGTGGTATATTTATATAAGAAGAATACACATTTTTTTTAAATGAATAGTAAAGAATAATAAATATATCAAGTGATAAAATATAATTAATTTTAAAATTTAGACATAGATGTATTCAAATAATAAATTATTGATGGGTGTACGTCCGATTTTCAGTCAGAGGAACCGATGATCATAATTTTAACTTGGCAATTCTTAATTAGAGGTAAACTAAGATCTTTCAATAATTTAATTAGAGTTAATATGAGATTATATCCAGGCCGGATGGTAATTTTCCAATGCTTGAAAACTAAAAAAATATAAATGTGACTCATTATTATTCATGACTACACATATTGATTCATGAAGTGAAGTCACATCAAAATTATAATAAAAATTTAGAAATTGAAAAACTGTGTGAAGAAAAAGGAAAATTTCGAAAATAAACGTGGCTCAACCAGTTTTCTTTCTTAGATGCATGTCTCTAAAATGCTATTTGCATGTTGTGACCTATCACGTAATAAAGGTATAATTAAATAGTTCCTTTTCCCTGGATTTTTGGGTATATTTAAAATAAATAAAAAATCAAGGGCTCAAATTTGTCGTTTAGCTTTTTTATTAAATGCAATATTGAAATTTGGAAGTTTTCGGGATGAGATTACCGAGGTCAACCCATCAAAACTGGTAATAAAATATGTTCTTATTTTTATATAGTGTTTCATTATCAAATGGCCTGCATCTCAAAATTTGATGCTAGCTATGAGATATGCATATTTTGGTTCAACCTTTTCTGGTCAGTTAATATTTGATTTACTCTAATATTGATCATAAAAAAATTATAGAAGTTATATTACACATATTTTTTTTCGTTAAAAAAAATGTATCAACAGTACCAGCTAACAATTTATTTTTTACCCACCATTTATTTGAGAACTAAAAAAAAATATAAATAGAATTTTTTTACACAGTTCATTTTGATTCATGATTATGAAGTATATATACATCGATTCTAAAAGTCACTCCAAAATTATGATAAGAATTTAGCAATGTAAGAATAATTACGCAACAAGGAAAATACATATAAACACACACACACCATGAAATATTATTCAATTGTGAGAATTACTCAACAATTGTATATCTATGGTTCAAGAATTAACAGGGGTGCTAGTTAGCACATTAATTATAAACAACCTATGAAATATATATATATATATAGAGGAGGGATCTAGTTACCACAATTTTGAGTTACAACAATTCTACATTTTCAAAGTTCAAATCGTCGATCCAAACCGTTCAACATGATCTCCACAATAAAATGTACTTCCGGATCAAATTTTACATTTTTTTGAATTGTTTTACTATTTATTAAGATGGGTACAAAAACTAGTCAAATTCAGACCATTGAATTTCGTACCCATCTTAATAAATAGTAAAAAATTCAAAAAAATGTAAAATTTGATATGTACAAGAAAAATTCTTATTATTATTATATTTTTATTTTCTTATGTATAAAAATTTCGGACAATTCATGAGTAAGTTGAAACAGGATATGTACAAGAAAGTTTGTAATAGAGAATCTGAATTTGCTTATCACTGTATATGTGCAATGGGCTTATTGCTGGACCTACAACCTTAGATGGCTCATGCCAAAGGCAGGCTGGACGGCCCATGTCCATGTCCATGCCAATTGGCTGGACGGCCCAATCAATTTGATATTGTTTTCTTCTTCTCCGTTCCGCCCCTGTCCAGTTTAGTCTTTTGTCTCTCTTTTTTCTGCCTTTATCTCAATTACTGGAGAGTGTCATGCATAGTTGAGCCTTATCTCAATTACATGACGATGACCACTCAGCAGTGGGACAATAACACCATCCAAAGGATGCTCCATTGGCCCACACTATCAACCGTATCCACTTCGTTCTAGTCCAACAATAATTTATAATACAGTAGCGTGTCTCATTTTGTAAATGTTAATAACTTCTTTTTTGAATTATTAATTTACCAACATAGTTAAGCAATACAAGTAATTCATGAATTATATTCAGTTTAAGATCATAGATTATTTATTCAGCAAAAACTTGGAACAAATCATCTGTAGATTATTTTCAGTTTAATCATAAAATTCATATTAGAAGTTTACATATCACCGCTATATTTAAATATATAAAAATGCATCACTATTCACTACATCATTAATTAACTAAAGCATTTTAATACATTCATTAAATGATGACTTGAACACAATTAATATATCCAAATATATAATTTATAGTAAAAGTACTACTAGTACTGCCGATATCATCTATAATCACACCTGTGTATTAATTAATTAATACAAGCCGAAATAAATATGTAAAATGTACTCATGTTGCTATTAGTTTCCAGAATTAATCTCCATCATTCTTTGAGCAGCATCGCTAGCAGCACCCTTTACCACAACAACTCTCGCCGCAGCACCCTTTACTCATGTTGCTATTAGTTTCCAGAAACCTCAATCAATCATGTGCTGGGTTGATTATAGATTCTTGGATCTGGAGGATGTGAAGATGGTCTTGTATTTGGCCCTGAATTTGTGCAAAAGTAGAGAACATATGAATATGGAGTCGTATTAAACTCATCGCAAAAGAAACAAGCGGCAACTGACTATGACCATAGGCCAATAATCCAATTGAGAGAAATGGCTTCAATTGACTTGACTTCATTTGTCTCGCTACAGAATAGTAGCTCTAACTTGATTAATTTTTCCTACACAAAAGGAATAATCACAAAATTCCGGTCAAGGTACAACGCAAATGTCTAACTCTTACTTGGGTTGCTTTCACCGTGGAACAGTTGATTTAAGAGGACCCATTCCAAAGGCAGGCCCGACAGCCCATTACCATGACCCACCAAACTGTTTCATTTTCCGGTAGACAGTCCAATGGCCCATATTGTTTCCTCTCTGTTGCATTTTTATGACTTGTAGGATTTCTTATTTGATAGGGATATGAAACCTAAGTTGCTTCATTGCATCGCATTCATATGCATACTGACAAAATTATTAGAATTATATAAAATAGAACACAAACACAAGCACTCCCATGAAGATCCCTTCCCTCCCTTTGTTTTATTACTTTCATGAGCAGCACACCTTCATATATCCTCTATTTCAAAACATAGAAAGTCATACAAGATATATAAAGTAATATTCACCCTAACAAATCTAATTACAATCTCTATCAATTAGGCAATAGCGGCATTTAAGGTAATACCAATTGCCTCTTCATGTTGTTGCCGATATCAACATATTTGATTGCCCAAATAATATTACTTCATTCTACTAAAGATCCTGTAGATATTCAATCGTGTCATGGTCCCTATTCTGACACTCCTCTTCACTATGACACATAGATATCCTTCATCATTAATTTTCCTAGAGCCATGTTGAACTCTTTGTTAGGGGTGCAATTTCAATTTAGGTTAAAGAGCCAAATACCAAATTCCTAAATTAACTAGCAATTGCAATTCCTAAACTCAAAACTCCGCGCAAGAAAAAGAATTAAAATATACAGCGGAAGCATTAGTTACTTACTTGGATCCATGCTTTGCAATCTCACTTGCAAACTTCACTTGATACGAGTTGACTTGAGATGGTGCTTGATTGGTGCGCTTTCGAGTCCTTCCAAGCAAGCCCTGGTGCCTTTCTTCTCTCTCGAGTCACGAACGGAGCTCAAGAGTATTATTCTCTAATGGAGGGAGAATAAGGTGGCTATGCACAACACATGTGCCCTAAAAATTTTTCTTACCCGGATTGCTTGGAGACCCAGCGCCTTTTATACTAGTGAAAATGTATCTTTGAGAGATCTTATCATTCATGTCAAAAATTATACAGAATATATGACATATTTTCTCAAAGATATTCGTTTGTGCATTTTTTGTAACCAATCAAATATGCATAACATATTTTCCTTTTCTATTCAATTACACAAATCAATTATATTTGGTTGACAAACAAATCGTATAATTGATTGATATAATTGATCAAATATGCATAATAATTCTTACATTTATCACTAGTATTAGTTGAATTAATTATAATTGGTCCATCAACAATTATAATTAATTTACATTATGTTCTATATGCATTCGTACCCCAAAACTTAGCGAAATTACGTACTATGCCATTATTTCAGTCAATCACATTTAGGCATATCTTATATTATTCCTCATAATATTATTGACAGTATGTGATATATTAATCATATAACACGTAGTCCAAACTTAATTAATTGGAATTGACGTCTCAATTCCAACACTCTTTACTAGCTACTACTTTGGTGAGAATATCTGCAACTTGTTCAGATGACCTCACAAATGACAAAGAGATAACTTTTGACTCAAGTTTTTCTTTAATAAAATGTCGGTCCACCTCAATATGTTTGGTTCTATCGTGTTGTACCGGATTATGAGAGATGTCAATTGCAGTCTTGTTGTCACAGAATAATATCATTGGGTCTTTTGGTTCAAACCCGAGTTAAGTGGCCAACTTCTTTAACCACAAAAGTTCACATATGCCTTTTACCATGGCCCTAAACTCTACTTCAGCGCTTGAAAGTGCCACCACATTCTGTTTCTTACTCCTCCAGGTCACTAGATTACCACCCACAAATGTAAAGTACCCAGCTGTAGATTTTCGGTCAACAATGTTACCAGCCCAATTCAATCAGCATCCGTGTATCCCTCAATGTTGGTATGCCCATGCTTTCCAAATGTTATGCCCCTACTAGGACTTCCTTTGAGATACCAAATTATTCTCATCACAACATCCATGCGCTCTTCTTTAGGATCATGCGTGAACTGACTTACAACTTCTACTGCATATACTATGTCAAGTCGGGTATGTGACAAGTATATCAATTTTTCTACTAACCTCTGATATTGTTCTCTGTTAGTAGGCAGTTGACCAGAATCAGCACTAAGTTTCAAATTATGGACCATTGGTGTGTCTGCTAGTTTGTAATCAAGCATGCCAACTTTGGTTAGGAGATCAAGAATGTATTTTTCTTTGAGACAAAGAAATACCTGTTTTGCTATGAGAAACCTTTATGCCCAAAAAATACTTCAAGCCACCCAAGTATTTCATCTCAAACTCCTTGCTCAATTTTCTCTCGAGTTTCTCAATTTCAATCTCATTATCTCCAGTCATAATCATGTCATCCACATAGCTTATTAAAATTGCAATCTTACCTCCTGCCTTTTTGAAGAACATTGTGTGATCTGAATCTCCTTGCTGATAATTATAGCTCTTCATCGCCATGCAGAATCTTCCTAACCATGCTCTAGGTGATTGACATTTTAGAGATTGTTCGGAACATCAGACGATAACTATTGAAATTTAAAACTATAGGTGTGGTATATTTGCCATGATTGTACTTTATGCAATAGCGGAGTTTAAATTTTAAGAGTTAAGAAAATGAGTCCGAAATTTAGGATAACTATTAACAGCAAATAAGATATATTTTTTATTATGCCTGTACAATAACTTTCAATAATTGTGTTTGATTGAAATGTCTTAAATAACAAACTAATAAACATAGAAAAGGTTTTTTTTTTTTTCAGATTTTTATCTTTAAACAAAAAAAAGTGAAAATGTATTAAATAACGGTCATAATATATATAGTTGCCAGAGCTGTGCTAGAGCTGGACTCATTTTTTGCAAGGAAAAATAGTTGGGTCTTAACGACCCGCTATCAATCTACTTAATTTGAAAACCTTTCATATAACTTATTAAAAATACGTGACAAGCATTTATTCTCTTTTTATTATTATTGGAAATTACAGTCTCTTCTATAACAGGCAAGAAAGAGACTTCTCTAACAGTTTTCAATTCATTTCTTTCTCAGTTGAATGTGCAAGAATATGTTGAAATACTACAACGTATGAACTGATCATCAGTATGTTGAAAACTTCAAATACATGCATGAATACATCCGTTATATAAGGACATCATTTCAATGAACTCCTTTAGACAAATGACCAAATATTAATAGTAAAAGAGAAATGGAGCTCTCGAGATTCATATAAAATATATACTAACAGATTAGCTAGGTCTGTGGAAAATTTTAATGAAATATATATGGCCACCCATGAAATTTCAATTTACTCAAATGCTTAGTATGGTAAGAACATTCAAATTTCAGATTCATATTCTAATTTAATAAGCTCAAATGGAATTGAATACATTCTTGCCAAGTTATTGCAAATTTGTAATAGAAGAAAGTCCAAAAATATAAACTATATAGAGATAAAAAGTGCCAAGTTAATGCAAATTTGTAAAAGTACTGCGTAATCATCTATAATCACTGTACTAATACTAGCCGAAATAAAATGGACACAATATGACAACCACATCTCTCTGTGCTATTATATAATAAATCATCAATCCTTAATGTTGCTATTAGTTTCTTGAAATCGCCATCATTAATTCTTTCTTACAGCATCGCTAGCAGCACCAACTACGACAATTACATCTCTCTGTGCAGCAAATGACGGGTCCACGGATTTTAGGAGGTCGAACGCGTCTATTGGCCCCCCCACCTGAATTTGTGAAAAAGTTGGGTACATATCAATATAACAAAATACTACGACAATCACATTTCTCTTTGTTTTTCTCTTTTACTATTTTATAGATATGTACAAAATTATTGTTTTTGGTTGGTTGAGAATAGGGCTGTAAAACGAGCTGGGTTCTAGTTCAGCTCGTTAATTCTGGACCAAGCCCTTACCGAGCAAGTTGGATCTAGGGCATCCGAGCTAAAACCTCATATCGAACTCGTGACGAGCCAGACCGAGCTGACGAGCTGGCTCGCTGAGTCTGATTGGATCTTGTTTTAACCGAGCTGGACAGTATAAAATGCACACAAATTTAAAAATTGATGCCTAGCCGAGCTAGCTCATTCTGGACCGAGCTAGTGGCGAGCTGGCTTGTTAACAGCTCGGTCCAGTAACGAGCGAGCGAGTCAGGTGCGAGTCACAGTCGAGCCACGAGCTACAAGCTTTTTTGACACCCCTAGTTGAGAAACAGTAATTTTGTATCTATCTAACAAAATAGCAAAAAGAAATTAAAAATATATATATAAGATTTGATCTCCAAACATATTTTAATATGGAGATGCATGTTGAGTAATTTGGATCGACTGCTTAAAATTTGAAAACGTAAATAAGAATGTGCGGCACGAGTGAGGCCTCAAAGATATGTATGACTAACCTTGGCAATAAGAAATCAATTCCTTTAGGAGCCTAATAGACCACAAGCTCTATTTACGATTTTATTATTTTTAGAAAATAAAATATCAAATTGTTAGCCAACAGATTGATTTTTTTTTACAATAATAGTAAGAACCAAATCAAATTTTGGTTCAGACAGGTGATGAACAAAATTCTAGTTCGTTTCCCCTAATTTTGCACTTGCACATAACTGATGACACAGAAAATCTATAAACAGAGTGGACCGAAGCAAATATTCGGCCAACCCCTTGCATCGAATATTTGTTTCGGTTTTTTAGATGTAATATATATAAATAAATCCTAAAAATAAATAGTTTTAGTGAAAATAATTACTTTTATTGATATTTTTCATAGAGGAGGGTTCAAATGCACCATAATTTTTGTGCTCCAATATGTTCCACGTTATTTATCTCCATTTTCAAAGTCCGAACAGTCGATCCGAACCGCTCAACATGATCTTCATAATAAAATATGCTTGGACACCAAATTTTATATTTTTTAGCATTTTTTTACTATTTTCTTAGATATGTACAAAATCACTTTTTTGAGGAGATTCTGGACCTATGTTGCATGGATACGGGTACGGGTATCATATCGGATACGATAAGGATACGGATACGGCGATACGACAATTTTCAAAAATCAAGGATACGATACGTCAATTATATATATTACTTTTTATTATTTTATATATTGTATTAATGTATTTAGATAATCATAATTTAAATTAAATTTGTATAAAAAATTAAAGGCTTAACATAAGAATATAATATATACTATAATATATAGTATATAACACAAACCAAGCTTTGGTGTAGTGGATAAAGCTTTTGACACAAATCCGGGAAGCCCAAGTTCGAGTCCTGCGTGGGACAAAAAAAAAGGTCAATTTCGCTGGTTCACACGCGGTCCACAGGGAGTGGTTCACGCGCGGTTCACGGGCGCGGGAGTGGTTCACGCGCGCGGTTCACGGGCACGGGAGTGGTTCACGCGCGGTTCACAGGCGCGGGAGTGGTTCACGGGTGCGGTTCATGGGTGCGGGCGCGGTCCACGGGTGAGTGTATCGGCCGTTTCAGCATTTCAGCCGTATCCAGCCGTTTCAACGGCGTATCGGAGACCGTATCGGCCGAGTTAGGATACGCCACGTCACGGATACGCCAGCTGGCGTATCGGATACGTATCGGTGCCGTATCGGGCGCGTATCGGTATCCGATACGTGTCCGATACGGGTACGGAGCCTATATTGGAGTATCCGAGTAACATAGTTCTGGACAATCCAATAAAGTGATATTGTACCTATGTAAAAAAATAGTAAAAAAATTCTAAAAAATATAAAATTTGGTCTCTAAGCATATTTTATTATGAAGATCATGTTGAGTGATTCGGATCGACTGTTCGGACTTTCAAAATGAAAAAAATAATGTGAAGCATATTGTAACACAAAAATTATAGTGCATTTGAACCCTCCTCTTTTTCATATTAGTATTATTAATAATTATAATGCTCGGTGCAAGCATCGATAGGATTATATTGATTGCACCATAGAAAAATTTCTACGGTGCAATTAATATGCTCATGTTTGCACCGTAAAAATTGGCAGGTGTTACATAACTTTCGAAAATCAAATCGACTTCTAAGAGTGTGTGTTTGAATCATTAAAAAGAATAATGGAAGCATAATGCTATTTATGTTAGTATGTGAAACTAGTGTGAGATCGAATAGTGTTAATTTAAATAGTATGAAAAAGGTGCAAATTTTGTGTTATTTTGAACAAATAAATATTATTTGGATTGAATGAGACTGATTTGAATAGAGCAAGTCCAAATTCCATAAAAATATCAATTTTACATATCCATGAGCGATATTTTATACGGATTTCGATCCTACGACTTTTCACACTGAAGGCTGATACTCAATCAAAACAGTACATCCGCGACCGGCATCTGCGACCGATCCATTCGCCGGTCGCGGAAGACCCCAAAAAAAATTAAAAAAAATAAAATAAAAGGTTTTTGGAGACGGACTCTTCAGAGACCGGCGCCAATTGTTTTCTGCGACCGATTTGGCCCGGTCGCAGAAAGGTGCCTTCTAAAATTAACACGCGCAAGTTTTTCTGTCTCCTCCCGCCTCCCGCCTCCCGCCTCCCGCCTCCCGCATTTTAGGTTTAGCCCAAAAAAAATAAAACTCGCGCTATCCCGCCTCCCACCTCCCGCCGCCCACAGGCCTCGCCGCTCGACCCCTCCGCCCGATCCCAGGCCGACACCTCCGTCCACATTCCTCACCGCCCGACCCCGACCCCTTTGCCCGATCCCCAGCCTAGGCACCGTGCTCCACCGGCGACTGGCCAACACCCGACACCTTCACATTCCTCACCTAGGCACCGTGCTCCACCGGTGACTGGCCAACTCCATGGGCCACCGAGCTCTGATCTTACCGCCGGGACTTGAGTTATTTATTAGAGGTTTTGTTTTCATAATTTGGGTTTACTTTCGTAATTTGGTTTTACTTTCATTTTAATTTGAAGTTATAGTAATATTTGGCTTGCTTATTCTTAATTTGATCATTTTAAAGAAATTAGGGGTAAATAAGTGGAGATACTTTAGAACCTATTAGAGAGGAAAATTTAAAAAAAAATACTTGTTTGTTTAGAATAGACAGGAAGCACCGCTGGGGTGGCGGGGAGGTTACATGAATTAATGTCTAATTTTTTGTCCGGTTAGTTATTCTTTACAAGCTTGAATATATTAATGTAAATTCTTTGTCCGATTAGTTATTCTTTCAAAATTGCCTCAAATGTATCTCACGTTTTCTTATTACTTGTTTGTCATTTCCTTTTGTGTATTTTATAGGGGTAATGTTGTCTATGATATGGCTGAATTGGATCAAGACATTTTCAAGTATCTGGATAATCATGATCAATCGTCGTTTCAAGAAAATAGACGTAACTCTCTGCTTACCTAATTTATAGGCAAATGTTTATATTAATGAAAATAAGCGCCTAACTGCTACATTTTTCTATTGATAAGATATCATCATTTTGGTCTGATATACTGTTACATTCTACTGCATGTTTTTTCCTTTTGATTACTATGCAGCCATTAGTACTACTTGAATTCTTGAAAAGAAATCAGATGATAATAATCTGTTTCTAAAGTTAGCAAAATCTTCAATTTTTTCTCTACAATATTTTATCTGTACGCACACGTATATATATGTAAAAACTAATTAAACACCGATCTCTGGATTGTACAATTGTTCATTATTAATTGGGAAAAAGAAAAATAACAGCAAAAAACCAAAAAAACAAAAATTGCCTTCTGCGACCGATTATTGGATCATCAGCGACCGCCATATCGGTCTCTGATGGTCTTTCTGCCACGTTGACATATACCATCAGAGACCGATCTGATTGGTCGCAGATGACTCATTTGCGACCGGCGCCATAACCATCTGCGACCGGTGACGTCAGCAGGAAGGTATCAGCGACGGAGCCAACTGCGACCGTTACATTTGAGACCGATTTATGTCTTCTGCGACCGATTTATGTCATCTGCGACCGATTTATGTCATCTGCGACCGATTTTGCCGGTCGCAGATAAGTGTTTCTCCTGTAGTGATAATTAAATAACATTTGCACTATTATGAATTGAACCTAATTAATATGTTATTTCTTTTGACGATCCAAATAGCAAAATCACTATTGTTTTGGAGCAAAGTTAGGGTGTGATGTGTTCACTAAGAGGATTTGGTGAGCAAAACTCCAAACGTCTATTAGATTGGCTTCAAACGATGAATTCAAACAGTTGAAATTCATCTACTTCATGATTGATGCATGTACATGAAATTATTTGGAAGTTTCGAATTCATTTAGTACAAGATCAAGCGGTAAGAAAATTGATGAAAAATAAATACATAAAACATCTTATGAAATAACTTATAAAAAGTTTATATTTTTTACTTGTTGACTTTATACTAAATGAATTCGAAACTTTTAAAAAAATTCCATGTACATGCATCACTCATGAAATAGTGAATTTCAAGAGTTTGCTCTTTGTTTTACCCTAAAACTTATTGTTTTGGTGTTAATTACTTGTTTTATCCTTTCTTGAAAACGTACGAAAGACTACATAAATAAATATGGAGACCCATAACTTATCTATTATTTTACAAAATACACTATTAATCTTTCTTTTTTTT
The DNA here is from genome assembly GCA_025461125.1 of Carex kokanica. Taxonomy (NCBI): domain Eukaryota; kingdom Viridiplantae; phylum Streptophyta; class Magnoliopsida; order Poales; family Cyperaceae; genus Carex; species Carex kokanica. The sequence continues at coordinate 18,607 of JAJGRX010000128.1, forward strand.
GAGATAAGAATACACTATTAATCTATAATATGGTTGTATATTATTATCAAGTCACTCAGAACGACAAAGCATTTACCTTTCGGTTTAAAGGCCGGGTGGGGGAGTCCAGCAGAAGAAGCAGGTTGCATGGCCATAGCGCTGAGCAGCAAACAAAGGATCATTAATACACTCCTCATTTTGCTCATTTTCTACCCAAAAACTCTTAACACTTTACACACTACCAGTAACTAGCTGTGTCCCTTGATTTCTTCCATCTTCATCATTTTATTTATACTGAAAATTATAACAAGACCTGTCCAAATCAACTCCCTCCCTGCCTCTGCTTTCCCAAGTCTGAATTAATTTGTCTCGATACAGAATAATAACTCTAACTTGATTAACTTTTCCTGCACGAAAGGAATAATTACAAAATTCCGGTCAAGGGACAACGCAAATGTCTAAATCTTGCTTGGTTTACTGGATCTACGATCAACGATAGTTTCAACGGTCAAAGAGGGTCCATGCCAAAGGCAGGCCGCACGGCCCATATTAACCATGGCGAACCAAACTGTAAAAACTCTTCAATATTTGTGCCAAAGAAAATCAGACTGTTCAGATCTAAACATAAAGTTTGTGTTACCTCAGATTATATGATTTTTTTTTTTTACAGATTTGAGGATGAAAGTATATATGAAGATGAAAATATATATTCTAGTTTACACAAATTAGTAGTTTTCAAGGTAGAGAATATCATGTTGAACAAAACACATAATAAATAAACAAAATTTCGAAAAAAAAAAGAAAGAAGTGGGGATTAGCAAATCATTTAACCGTTGACGGTGACCAACTCTGGTACACGGAAAATACTCGCGATATAATTCTGTATTTACAAAACCACTCGTTTCTTGGTGAAGGAAAAGATCCTCAACTAGCTTGAGGAAATTTCAATGTGCATCCTGCGTCACCAATTTTCTCTCTCTCAATTTATCACCCACTACTGCAAAATCATTAACCATAAACGACATAACATACATGGATGTGAAAAAATTTCAAATTAATAGTGTGTAATTAATGGGAGGAGGCGTTCGCTCGAAAATAAGGTCAACCTTACACATACAGTCCGTTAGTTTTAAACTTGTCCGGAAATCACCAATATATGTACATGGTTTATTAATAACAAACCGTATACGGTTTTACTGCTTCATACATGGTTCTTCCTTAATAAATCGTGTTTGCTTTGGCTCTATTTTCGAACACTATTTTTTAATAGAAGTCGTGTACGATTCATTCGCATCTCTCAACCAAAAAACCCTTGTTAGTAATTAATATCATGTGTAGAGATCACCCCTCAACCGCCTCTTCACACACTTACTCCGTTTAAGTCCATTTATCTCCCTTAATTTGTCTCTTCATTTTCTCTTCATTTATATTTTCTTCCCTCTGATTGGTGTAGATCTGGTCTTTCTCTCCCTAATCTTCATTTCTCTCTGGTGTGCAATCTTGATTTATGTTGAGCTATAAGACTGGAACATCAGATTGTGAAGGTTTAATTACAGCTTTTGTTAACAAGGGAACCCCTTCTCAATGAAAGGAGAGCTTCCATAATTTGTTGACAAAAGCTATGATTAAACCTTCAAAACTTGATGAGAGAGATGTCAGTACCCATGTTGGTATATAGACTGGATCTATGATGAGCTATAAGACTGAACATCAGATTGTGAATGTTTAATCCCAGCTTTTGTCAACTAAGGAATAAGACATACTTCTAAGGAGAGTTTCCTTTGTTGAGAAAAGTTGTGAATAACCTTCACAATCTTGATGAAAGAAGCAGAAAGTTCATTTGGTATGTTGCATATTTACAATTTGGATTTATTAATAAACCCTCAAATTAATCTTTATGAAGTTTATTTTATGATTATTTAATGACTGGCAAACATGAATATATTTTTTTTAAATACATACCATACACTTTTCTATAGAAATAACCGTGTACAAACCCTGTGAATTAGGATTTTCATTTTTTTGCACCTATTTTGATCTCCAAGCAGATTTTAATATGAAGATAATGTTGAGTGATTCGGATCAACTGTTTAAAATTTGAAAATGTAAATAAGAATGTGTTGCACGAGTGAGGCCTCAAAGATATGAGGTATTTGAACACCCCTCTTGTTTAAAAGGGGTAAAGTTAATAAGAAATCAATTCCTTTTAGGAGCCTAATAGACCACAAGCTCTATTTACGATTTTATTATTTTTAGAATATAAAAAATTGAATTGTTAGCCAACTAATTGATTTTTTTTTTTACAATAATAGTAAGAACCGAATCAAAATTTTGGTTCAAACAGGGGATGAACAAAATTCTAGTTCGTTTCCCCTAATTTTGCTCTTGCACATAACTGATGACACAAAAAATGTATAAATAGAGTAGACCGAAGCAAATATTCGGCCAACCCCTTGCATCGAATATTTGTTTTGGTCAACCTTTTTTTTAGATGTAATATATATAAATAAATCCTAAAAATAAAGAGTTTTAGTGAAAATAATTACTTTTATTGATATTTTTCATATTAGTATTATTAATAATTATAATGCTCGGTGCAAGCATCGATAGGATTATATTGATTGCACCATAGAAAAATTTCTACGGTGCAATTAATATGCTCATGTTTGCACTGTAAAAATTGGCAGGTGTTACATAACTTTGGAAAATCTAATCGACTTCTTCCCTTTTCAGTAAAAAATAATATTTTATTTCTAAATAAAAATATTGTCCTTAGAACTGAGTTCTAATCTGAATATTGTTATTTTTATAATTTGGACACAATGCAAACATTTTTTTTCTTCTAATAGTTTTTAGTTAATTAGCCGGCCATGCATGCATATTGTACTAATTTAACTAAGAGTGTGTGTTTGAATCATTAAAATCAAATCCCTCCCTGCCTCTGCTTTCCCAAGTCTGAATTTATTTGTCTCGATACAGAATAATAGCTCTAACTTTATTAACATTTCCTGCACGAAAGGAATAATTACAAAATTCCGGTCAAGGTCAACGCAAATGTCTAACTCTTACTTGGGTTGCTTTCACCGTGGAACAGTTGGTTTGAGAGGGCCCATTCCAAAGGCAGGCCCGACAGCCCATTACCATGGCCCACCAAACTGTTTCATTTTCCGGTAGACAATCCAATGGCCCATACCCCATATTGTTTCCTCTCTGTTGCATTTTAAGGACTTGTAGGATTTCTTATTTGATTTTAGAGACTTAAATTTATCTTATTAATTTATCCTTCAACTTTTGTAATTTTTTATTTATTTATCACTTATGTAATTAATCTCATGTTAACTCTAATTAAATTATTAAAAAACTGTAGTTTATCTCTAAATAAGAATTATAAAATTAAAATTATGCACTTGATGTTGATATATTGTTAAAAATATAATATTTACTAAAAAAAAAGTTTGGACATTTGGTTATATATACATCAGGTGGAGACGTATGATTCAGAGCTCACATTCAATTACACACTTGATGCTGAATTTCCTTTACCATTTCGGCCAAAGCGGTCCGATTTCAATCAAATTTCAGCCGAAACAGCTTTTTTTCCAAAAAAAAAAAATTTCTACAATTTTGTTTGAGCAGAATAATACCTCGCATTTAAATATTTCTACAATTTTAAAAATTTCTACAGTATGTAGACAAATTTGATTTGTACTGGTACAGAATAATACCTCTGACTTGGTTAAATTTTTCTACACGAAAGGAGTAATAACAAAATTCCTGTCAAGGTACAACGCAAATGTCTAACTCTTGCTTGGGCTGCTGTCACTATCCAACTTAATTTGTTTGAGCAGTATATGTGCAGTTGGTTTATTGGATTTCACTTTGTAATTCTTCATTAGAGGTAAACTAAGGTTTTTAAATAATTTAACTGAAGTTAACAGGAAATTAATTACATGAAGAGTAAATAAGGAAAAGTTACAATAATTAAGAGATGAATAAGATAAATTTAAGTATGTAAAAACAAATAAGAAACTGTATAAAATGAAGGTCACATCTCCATTCTATTATTAAGCACGTTGGGTGTCCGATCCGCCAACGGCTACGATTGAAAGATAAAATTTCGGATTTAATCTCAGCCCTCCAATCACATAATATGTCTTCTTTTGATTAAATACATATGTTTTATGTGTAGAAGTCTAAATTTAGTTAAAAACATACTCACCACACGTACTATCACACGATACATTACAAGTAATACCAAGAATTGAGCAAATAAAATTAGCATTAAATATTTATTACCATATCTCTCTTTAGCTTTAATTGATGCATAAAAAGATTAATTTCCAATTTAGACATATAACATATCTCATTTCCGAATTTCCGACCTCTTATTCATTTTTGGAAGAGAACAAAAAAGGCATATTATTGATTTATTCTCTAGCAACTTTTCACATTTAATTTAATTAAATTATAACACAAAAATTGTGCATGCACTGACATGCAAAGAATGTTGTTGTATTAAAAGAGTCATTTGTTGTTGTTTCTTTTAATATTATTTATTATTTGTCTCTCTATGTTAAATCTTATAATATGTCCCGTTACAACGCACGGGTACGATACTAGTAAAATATTATTCATTTATTGTATGTTGTGATCAGGGTATATATTGCGTGCTGCTCGTCATTTGTCCAGAAATGTGAAATAAATAATTGGCTTACTTTTTTTATACTCTGCAATCAATTTTCCAATTTCTCACCCAACAATTTAATTTATTTTATTTACCCTTTAACTCTTAGAATGACAGCCAAATTCAGGGAATTCCGATCCGGTGCAATAACTCACCAGATAGAATGAGATCTGAGTCGTCAATTTTACTCTGGCATGAATCTCAAAATAGACCCTCTATATTTCAAATAGGCACACCAAATTGATTGAATAGTCCTGGGTTCATGAACAATCAGCCCAGATCCTTGTAAATAATATTCTTTTTTAATATTTCAATATATTTTTGCGACAATTTTTCACTAACTTTCAAAAAAAAAAAAAAAAAAAATTCTATTATCTGGATGAGAACCAAGAGAGCTAAAAGGAAATAAAATAAGAGGAAGAGCAACGAGTTTTTCAGCCATTATTTTTCTGAATCGGTCTCGCTTTGCGGTTCCTGGTCCGGTGTCCAGCCGAGGTGTTGCAACAGGCATGGCAAAGCAAGTTCTCCCTCATGAGTCGTCTAATGCTGACAGTTATATATTTCATCGTGTATGGACTATTAGATTTTATTTTCCTTTTGAATGGTAAGTTGAAAAAGACCGGGGAGATGAGTGGCTATGAAAGTTGGGACATGGGGACCGCAATTGTGATTTATTTTGTACGCACTTGGAGTATTTTGAATATGACCCATAAAAGGTGTAATATATGTATGAGACTAATCAGAAAATCCACAGAACCAACAAGCCAATTAAACAATATCAGTATTACACAGTAATGAGAGGTTTATCTTACTTAAAAGTTATGATTTCATTTATGACCGAAGTTCTGACAAGTACCAAAAAAAAAATTCAAAGTTGGCATACCTTTTGTAAAAGTATATTCTTGGCCGCACGGAAGCGGATCCGAATCTGCTGAAATCTGAGGTCGGTACTGTTCACCCTGAAATCCCTGCAATCCGAATCCATCCGTCGAACTGTTCCGAGATGCGTGCAAGGAAAAACCAGCTGTTTTGAGATGCGTTCTTGAAAAAAATTCGATGGCTGGATTTCGGATTGCAGGGATTTCAGGATGAACAGTAACCGATCTCGGAATTTCAGCTGATTTATTTCCCACGGAAGCAATGTCTGCGCACTCCTTCAAGGACACAGGTATTTAAATTGTGCGTAGGCAATGCTTGCACAACTATAGTTATTTTCTTTTTGATAAATGTGTAGTTAGTTATTTTTTTTACAGATTTGAGGATGAAAGTATATATGAAGATGAAAATATATTCTAGTTTACACAAATTAGTAGTTTTCAAGGTAGAGAATATCATGTTGAACAAAAGAAATAATAAATAAACAAATTTCGAAAAAAAAGAAAGAAGTGGGGATTAGCAAATCATTTAACCGTTGACGGAGACCAAGTCTGGTACACAGAAAATGCTCACGATATAATTCCGTATTTTCAAAACCACTCATTTCTTTGTGAAGGAAAATATCCACAACTAGTTGAGAAAATTTCAATGTGCATCCTGGGTCACCAATTTTCTCTCTCTCAATTTATCACCCACTACTGCAAAAACGTTAACCATAAACCACATAACATACATGGATGTGAAAAAATTTCAAATTAACAGTGTGTAATAGGAGGAGGCGTTCGCTCAAAAATAAGGTCAACCTTACACATACAGTCCGTTAGTTTTAAACTTGTCCGGAAATCACCAATATATGTACATGGTTTATTAATAACAAATCGTGTACGGTTTTACTGCTTCATACATGCACTAGTGGAAAAACACACATCAGGATCGGTTATTTACGCACATTAGGATCGGACCTAGGGGCGATGCTGACCCGGGCGATGCAAATGTCGAATGTAATCTGGGTCAGTAAAAGAGCCGATGCTAAAAGTCCCAATCAAGATCGGTTATTTAAATAACCGACCCTAATTAAGACAATTAGGATCGGTTATTTGTAAACAACCGATCCTAATTGTTGGAATTAGGATCGGATGTTTACAAATAACCGACACTGTTCCTTAGATATCAAGATCGGTCTACAGTAACAGCCGATCCTGATTCCTCTTTTTTTTTCTCTTTTTTTCTTTTTTTTTGCCAATTAATTTTTGTACCACAAATTTGCTGGCATTCCAATTAATCATACTATATTATACCAAAATATCACTAAATAACACTAATCAAAGTATCAAATTTACAAAATGAAAGTATCTCTTATTATTCAAATACCATGCATATTTACACTATCGGTTGACTTAACCTAAGAAATATATGCTCATGCATCCATTAAACCTAAGAAATATAACATTGGTGTAATGCGTCTCCAAATCAACATGAGCTCTTTCTTCTGGAGACTTGCTCGTAAGAAGCGATATGCAAGAGACATCATTTGACGATCCAAAATCAGGGCTGGCTCGTATGGTTAGTGACCACTGTGGTAAGTTTCAACTTTCAACTGCAAGTCCTATCTAACTTAGCACATTTGAGCAGCATAAATTGCAACTAAGCCTCAATTTAGTAATTGTGCAATAATAAACCGCCCCCCCCCCCAACTTGGCCTAATTAACCTCGTTTGTGCATATGTACCCTTGATTATGCCTCAATTAACCAGAATTACTTCAAACTTCCCTGCTTGTGATTTTTTCAGCCTCCTGTACCTCAACATAGTAAAAGCAATAGCCGGACAAGTGAAATTTTACCAGTTACAATAAAGAATTCAGTTTATTTCCCTGCATTCTTTTGCAATTACTCTATGCATCCTACAGATAATGGTGATCATTGCTATCACTTATGTGTGAGCACTGAGCAGTAATGAATAAAAAGGATAATATAATATTAATTAAGCTTGAAAAGTGAGACAAAACAAAAAAGGCATCTGAATCTTTTCAAGCATACCTTAGCAGCTACTATGAAAATGTCATTCGTCTCTGAAACAAGAAGCACAGGAAAGAAGCATGTTAATCAGGTATTACTATTTACAAAAAAGAAAATTTACAAAAAAAAGTGTCACATAAAGATTCTTTTTACCATTAGCGTGTTCTATGAACTTGAGAAGTACCGAGCTTTGTTTGTTGCTAGAGCTTGTACAAAGTAAAGAATGGTACGTCTCCCAATCAGCATCTGCACATGATTGGCTACAACAACAAAAAATTTAAAATAAAATACATATTCAAAATGAATTGAAAATTAAATCCCATTACCATTTCTAATCCTAAAATTACTACAATGAAGAGATTCTTTTCTAACTTCATATATTGTCTTCTTAGGATGAGAAAAGGCCAACAAACAAACTGAATATAGTATTGTTATTTTTATAATTTGGACACAATGCAAACATTTTTTTTTCTTCTAATGGTTTTTAGTTAATTAGCCGGCCATGCATGCATATCGTACTAATTTAACTAAGAGTGTGTGTTTGAATCATTAAAATCAAATCCCTAGTCAAGTCCCTCCCTGCCTCTGCTTTCCCAAGTTTGAATTTATTTGTCTCGATACAGAATAATAGCTCTTGATTAACATTTCCTGCACGAAAGGAATAATTACAAAATTCCGGTCAAGGTCAACGCAAATGTCTAACTCTTACTTGGGTTGCTTTCACCGTGGAACAGTTGGTTTAAGAGGGCCCATTCCAAAGGCAGGCCCGACAGCCCATTACCACGACCCACCAAACGGTTTCATTTTCCGGTAGACAATCCAATGGCCCATATTGTTTCCTCTCTGTTGCATTTTAATGACTTGTAGGATTTCTTATTTGATTTTAGAGACTTATATTTATCTTATTAATTTATCCTTCAACTTTGGTAACTTTTTTTTTATTTATCACTTATGTAATTAATCTCATGTTAACTCTAATTAAATTATTAAAAAACTGTAGTTTATCTCTAAATAAGAATTATAAAATTAAAATTATGCACTTGATGTTGATATATTGTTAAAAATATAATATTTACTAAAATAAAGTTTGGACATTTGGTTATATATACATCAGGTGGAGACGTATGATTCAGTGCTCACATTCAATTACACACTTGATGCTGAATTTCCTTTACAATTCGGCCGAAACAGTTCGATTTCAGTCAAATTTAAGCGAAAACGATCATATTCCAGTCAAATTTCGACCGAAATAGTGGTTTTCCACAAAAAAAAAAATCATCTCTGCTGGTTAGGAACATTGGACTTTACCACTACATCATCTCATCTTTGTTGCTATTACATGAAACTATAATATTTAAATTACACTTGTGTTTGAGACTAACCACATTGGACCATCCGAACACATTTTTTTTTTAATTACAAATTTCTATTAATACCCCTAAGACTAAAAATTGTACTAGTTATATTTTAGAGTTTATTTTAATTGTAATAATTGTATTATATTATATAAATAAATTATTTGTGTATAATATTTTGATTTAATATATAGAGCTGGGCTATGGTGAGTTGCGAAGTAAGATGTCATTTTTACTTCACGCTCATTTTTTTATTTTGAAAATCTGAACAACCGATCCGAACCGCTCAACATGTTCTCCATATTGAAATGTGCTTGGAGACCAAATTTTATATTTTTTGGAATTTCTTTACTATTTATTATGCCACTTTGAAAATTGCTGATCGAATGGTCCTGAATTTTTTACTGTTTTTTACTGTTCACCCGGATCTGAGATTTTCAAAGTGGCTTAATAAATAGTAAAAAAATTCCAAAAAAAATATAAAATTTGGTCTCCAAGCACATTTCAATATGGAGAACATGTTGAGCGGTTCGGATCGGTTGTTCAGATTTTCAAAATGGAGTATGAGCGTGAAGTAAAACGACGTTTTACTTCACAACTCACCATAGTCAATCTCTTAATATATATATATATATATTTTTTTTTTACAAACTTCTTTACTATTTTTTTAGTACAAAACAAGATTCTGCCAAAAAGATCCGAGTTTTGATCCGATTCTGTTGATTATGACCGATTAATCCGATTCCGATTTAAAAGATAAATACGATAAATACAAAAGTCTCTTGAAGCAAATAAAACGTTACAAATAAAGGGCACATAGAAAATTATCCATTTATTGTGGTGAGGTTATTGTGTGCCGCTCGCCATTGGTTCAGAAGTGTGAAATAAATTATATCTTGAACCAAATTATATCTTGAAATAAATAAATTATGTCTTGAACCAAATTGAAATTTAAATATGCACGAATATAAAATATACACGATTCTTAATCAATTAAAACTACCTATTGATAATAATAAAAAAAAGGAAAAAAACAATTATACCCTTACTTTTAAAACACTGTGGCATGCCCATCCCCGTTTCTTGGGAAAGGGACACAGTATGTTAAAAGTAAGGCTATAATTGTCTTCTCATGTTTTTATTAATATTAATAAGTTGTTTTAATCGATAAAGATCAGAAATGGAGAGATTTATAAAATTAGTGAGTTAAGATGAGGAAATAACTAATTTTAAATTTTTGATGGAGAAATATCTAAATAATTCATAGTAAATGAAAGTAGTGCTGAATCATCTATAATTATTGTAATAATACAAGCCGAAATAAAATGGATACAATATGTAAAATGTACGTGTGTTGTGTCTCATCTCAACTTGCTTTAATTAAACTAGGTAATTACATAGTTAATCAACCAGCTTAAATGTGGCCATTAATTTGTTTCCAGAAATCTCGATCATTCTTTCACCAGCATTGCTAGCAGCACCCCTTACCACAACATCTCTCGCTGCAGCACCTCCCGGGTGGATGGATTTTGGGTCTGGGGGGCAGAGTGATAGGAGGCGGAGGTCCTCTGGAAGGACCCACTGAAGTTTTGCAAAAGTTGAGAACATATGAATATTGAGTTATATTAAACAGTATAAAAAACCTCGAGGTATTTATGTACAAATTGATAAAGCAATGGTCAAATATTGGAGATGAAACTTAATTTTGGTTGAACATGCTTATTAAACCACTCAGAACGATAGAGAGCATTTACCTCCTTTGCCCCGATGATAAGCGGAGACGCCAATAGAAGCAGTTTGCATGGCCATAGCGCTGAGAAGCAAACAGAGGATTATTAATTCACTCCTCATTTTGCTCTCCAAAAACTCTATACTCTACTAGCAAAAGCAGCAGTAGCACGCAGTGTCCCTTCATTTCTTCCATCTTCCCCATTTTATTCTAAAAATTATAACAAGACTTGAGCAAATCAACTCCCAAGTCAAGTCTACCCCTGCCTCTGCTTTCGCAAGTCTGAATTGATTTGTCTCGGTACATTTGCTTCTTCGTCAAGTTACTTTTTCCTACACGAAAGAAGTAATAACAAAATTCAGTGACGGTACATTTGCTTCTTCGTCAAGTTAGAATTTCGAGTGTAGCTGTCTTTTAACTGTAGAATTGCAGCACCCACAAATGATGATTCACTAGCTTCATGTATAATTCAACTTTGTCCCCATGCTGAATAATACCTCTAACTTGGTTACCTTTTCCTACATAAAAGTAATAATTATAAAATTCCAGTCAAAGTACAACGCAAATGTCTCTCTTACAAAATTCATGCAGCGCCATGACTGTAGAACAAAACAGCGCTGCATGAAGTCAAAACTACTCTGTTAAACATTTTATACCGTTATTATGCTAAACTAATTTTGGATGTGTTTGGATTTAAAAAAATAATAAAAATGTTATACAATTTAGATCACTACATACGTGATAATAGAGTACAAGAAAAATGTCAATTCGAATAATATAAAAAATGAACTAAGTTTTTGTAAAAGAGTGTTGGTATGAAGAGAGCGAATTCAATTTCTATAGTATTGGATCATTAATCCGACGTTGGACTAATATGTAAAATAATTATGTATTGTCTACTGTTAATTTTATGTTCAATTTTTTTTTTTAAAAGAGGCAACAAGGCCCATTTCATTGCTGAATATTAGATAATTACATAGAGTTTGTTAAACCAAAGAACAACCTAATAAGCATAACAATCATTTGACTGTGGCGCAAAACACCCTAATAAGCATAGCAACCAAATTTGAGAACTATGCAGTTGCCAAAATAAAGACAAGCTAAAATTAAGCTACTGAGTAACGGGCTAAGGAGGCTAATAACAAAAAGGAGAGGAGTAATTAATATTCTTCATTCATCAACATCAGGGACTCCAGAGATAGGTTGGTATATCGCAAGCTCCATGTTTGGGGGAAGTACGGCCAGAGGGATGGCATCCTCAATGATAGGCAGCCAGTCAGCAGCAGCTGTCTTGGCCTTTTTCTTGACATTTTCTAGCCAATAAAGTACAGTAGATTTTATTAATAAGATAAGAGTTCTAGCAGTTTTGGGTTGACAATCATTAAAGCAATTATCATTCCTATGCTTCCATAAAACCCAACAAACAGCACTAAAAATTATTAGAAATCCTATAGTTTCCTGGTGGGACAATGTGAGAGCAAATTGAAAAATATCCTCCCATGTTGTCCATGAATGCATGAATAATTGACTTTTACCTAACCAAAACCAGATCTGTTGGGAAAGGGGACAATTGAGAAATAGATGGTCTCTAGTTTCTAAATCAGGACAAAATTGGCATGTTTGATCCCCATTTTATGTTCAATTGAAAGTGATCATTAGCAATTTATGATTTATTGAGCAATAATGTGTCATATAGAGTGTGGGCCTTTAATGTGTATAACTTAAGAGGTAATATTCAATTTAATTATGGACTGAATTGAATAATTGTCATAATAGGACAGCCTATGTTGCATGGATACGGGTACGGGTATCGTATCGGATACGACCGCAGCACCCTTACCACAACATCTCTCGCTGCAGCACCTCCCGGGTGGATGGATTATGGGGGGCTTATATCCTCCGGAAGGACCCACTGAAGTTTTGCAAAAGTTGAGAACATATGAATATTGAGTTATATTAAACAGTATAAAAAACCTCGAGGTTAGTTATGTACAAATTGATAAAGCAATGGTCAAATATTGGAGATGAAACTTAATTTTGGTTGAACATGATTATTAAACCACTCAGAACGATAGAGAGCATTTACCTCCTTGGCCCGGATCATAAGCGGAGATGCCAATAGAAGCAGTTTGCATGGCCATAGCGCTGAGAAGCAAACAGAGCATTTAATTTGTTACTGAAGGCTTTTCATTTGTCAACATTTGTTTTCACTTTACGATATATGCACATTTGTTTTCACTCTATTTTTGGCTCCATGTACTTCAAAGCCAAGTTTACTTCTCAATTACTGGAGAGTGTCATGCGTACTTCAACCTTATGTCAATTACATGACCACGAGCACTCACCAGTGGGACAATAACACCATCCAAAGGATGCTCCATTGGTCCACATTATCAACCGTATCCACTTCGTTCTAGTCCGACACAATCATGTGTCAAACCCTATCCTGCACTCCGATCCGTCAAGCGTAGCATCATTTATAATACAGTAGCGTGTCTCATTTTGTAAATGTTAATAACTTCTTTTTAGAATTAATAATTTACCAACATAGTTAAGGAATACAAGTAATTCATGAATTATATTCAGTTTAAGATCATAGATTATTTATTCAGCAAAAACTTGGAAATAATCATCTGTAGATTATTTTCAGTTTAATCATAAAACTCATATTAGAAGTTTACATATCACCGCTATATTTAAATAGAGTGAGGCTATGGTGCTATGCATAGCACCAATGGCTAGTGTACTACGGCTCAATATGGTACTTTTTAAAATTCTAACGGTCGATCCGACCGTTCAATGTGATATCCATATGAATATGTACTTGCAAACTAAATTTTATATTTTTTCGAATTTTTTTACAATTTTTTTAGATAGGTAGAAAAATCAGTGTTTTTTGAAAATTCTGCACCATCAAAATTCTACCTATCTGAAAAAATAGTAAAAAAATTCGAAAAAATATAAAATTTAGTTTGCAAGTACATATTCATATGGTTATCACATTGAACGGTCGGATCGACCGTTAGGATTTTAAAAAGTACCATATTGAGCCGTAGTACACTAGCCATCCGTGCTATGCATAGCACCATAGCCTCACTCATTTAAATATATAAAAATGCATCACTATTCACTACATCATAAATTAACTAAAGCATTTTAATGCATTCATTAAATGATGACTTGTACACAATTAATATATCAAAATAATTTATAGTAAAAGTACTAGTACTGCCGATATCATCTATAATCACATTTCCAGAATTAATCTCCATCATTCTTTGAGCAGCATCGCTAGCAGCACCCTTTACCACAACAACTCTCGCCGCAGCACCCTTTTCCATAGATTCGAGGAAATTTAGGTCATCCATTTATTGGCCCTGAATTTGTGCAAAAGTTGAGATACGGTTTGACTCATGATTGTGTTAAGAGTTTTTGGGGAGAAAATGAGCAAAATGAGGAGTGTATTAATGATCCTTTGTTTGCTGCTCAGCGCTATGGCCATGCAACCTGCTGCTTCTGCTGGAATCACCTACCCGCCCATTCAACCCCACTATCCCAGTTTACCAGAACGTGGAGGTAATTGCTCTCTCTTTCTGAGTGACTTGATAATAATGTACAACCATATTATATATTAATAGTGTATTTAAAAAATGAATAGATAAGCCATGAGTCTCCATATTTACTATGTAGACTTTTGTTCTCAAGAAAGGATAAAACAAGTAACAGGAAAACAAGTTTAAGGGGAAAACAATTTAATTGTGATTTAGCTGTTTGGATCGTCAAAAGAAATAACAGAAAAAATAGCATTTTGCTTCCATTATTCCTTTAATGATTCAAACACACACTCTTAGTTAATTAAATTAGTAGAATATGCATGGCCAGCCAATTAACTAAATACAGTTAGAAGAAAGAAATATGTTTGCATTGTGTCCAAATAAATATAACAATAATTCAGATCAGAACTCACGTCTAAATAGGTTTTTTTTCTTATTTAGAAATAAAATATTTGTTTTTCTGCTGAAAAGGGAAGGCCTGATTAATTGATGGTAAATTTTGCGTGTTCTTCTTGGTATATCTACTATTTTTATTCTCTGACCTAATTTGTATGGTTAAATACCATTAGCTAGCAATTCCATTAATGTGGTGGAATGGCCTGGTACCACACATTAATGCCCTTTATATGAATTTTTTTTTTTTTTTTACCATTACAACTTAATAAAATACTTGCACCGAATTTTTTCAACGGGGAAATTTTTCTACGGTGTGCACTGTAAAAATTGGCCAATGTTACCTATTTTCCAAAAATCAAAGCGACTACTTCCCTTTCCAGCATACTATAATATTATATTTCTAAATATAAAAAAAAACTCTAAATAGTGCTATTATCATGCATTTAAACATATCATTTAATCATGTGAGGACTCGTTCTAAATAGTAGTCTGGCCAGTTCCTTAATGGTCGAGTCAGTTGTTTGAAATCAATAAATTAAATCAGAAGAATTAACAGAATCTGAGGAATCACAAGAATCAGAAAAATCAACCGAATCTGAAGAAGATATACCTTACATGGATAAGATCAATTCTTATCAAAGAAAAATAGATTTGACTGACCAGTTTCAAACTGGGACAGTTGTCAAGGAGATCACAAATAGTATGTTCCGCGTACATTTGGATAATAACAATCAAAGATTTGATTGTTTTCTTTCGAGTGATATATGTCGTAATGGTCTACGTGTATCATTGGAATGCTAAAGAATAAGTAATAACTACACTTATCATAGATGAGTTAAGTGGTAAAAGGCTTGTTAACTAAAAGTAGTACACGTTTTTATATAAATGTAAACCAATGTTAAAATATTAATAAAATATTAGAATATTTTTTATTATTTAAGTAAAATTAAGTTAAGAATCAAAAAAGAAACATTTCTTCTCAAATTCTTTTATTGGGTTGCCCGGGACTCGAACCCGGAGCTAATCGGATGGAGTACTTTATCAAATTCATTTTTTCTCTAGTAAAGTATAACTGTTGTTTTATTAATTTGTACATGAATAACCACGTTGTTTCTTTATATATACGCTGTTTAGTGTAACTCCATATTCATTCATATGTTCTCAACTTTTACACGCTGTTTAGTGTAACTCCGTATTCATTCAGAGAATAAAAATAGTAGATATACCAAGAAGAACACGCCAAATTTACCATCAATTAATCAGGCCTTCCCTTTTCAGCAAAAAAACAAATATTTTATTTCTGAATAAGAAAAAAAACCTATTTAGACGTGAGTTCTGATCTGAATTATTGATATATTTATTTGGACACAATCCAAACATATTTCTTTCTTCTAATTCTGTTTAATTAATTGGCTGGCCATGCATATTCTACTAATTTAATTAACTAAGAGTGTGTGTCTGAATCATTAAAGGAATAATGGAAGCAAAATGCTATTTTTTCTGTTATTTCTTTTGACGATCCAAACAGCTAAATCACAATTAATTGTTTTCCCCTTAAACTTGTTTTCCTGTTACTTGTTTTATCCTTTCTTGAGAACAAAAGTCTACATAGTAAATATGGAGACTCATGGCTTATCTATTCATTTTTTAAATACACTATTAATACATAATATGGTTGTACATTATTATCAAGTCACTCAGAAAGAGAGAGCAATTACCTCCACGTTCTGGTAAACTGGGATAGTGGGGTTGAATGGGCGGGTAGGTGATTCCAGCAGAAGCAGCAGGTTGCATGGCCATAGCGCTGAGCAGCAAACAAAGGATCATTAATACACTCCTCATTTTGCTAATTTTCTCCCCAAAAACTCTTAACACTTTACACACTCCAGTAACTAGCTGTGTCCCTTGATTTCTTCCATCTTCATCATTTTATACTGCTAATTATAACATGTATGACTAAATCAACTCCCAAGTCCAAGTCTCCCCCATCCTTTTCTCTCTTCCTTCAAGTCTTAATTGACTTGACTTCATTTGTCCCGGTACAGAATAATACCTCTCACTTGCTTAAATTTTTCTACACGAAAGAAATAATTACAAAATTCCGGTCAAAGTACAATGCAAATGTCTGTCTTACTTTGGTTGCTGTCACAGTCCAACTTGCTGTGAGATATGTTTAGTTGGTTTATTGGGAATTCATATCATATAAAGTAACTCAAAGTTTGAGTTTAGATCCAGACCGTCCGATTTGCTATTGGCACGCATATTAAAGTGATAATGTGCATTCTATCTTGTACGAGATTGGTCCGAATTTTGATCGGACAGTCCGAATTCAAACTAAAAGAATTGAGTTACCTCAGAGGATTCGAACTTGTTTACGGGACCTACGACCAATGCAATTTGGATCTCCAAAAGTAACTTTGAGTTTGATTTCATAACGTCAGATTAGAGGGACCAATTTGGGTCCGATGGACATCACACTCAATTGGAGTCCGATGGATTCCTTTGATCCGCTTTAAGATCCGTGCACATTAGCTGTAATATTTTTGAAATACTTTAGAATTCCATACCCGACCAAAGACGAGCTGCCGGGCCCATGACCATGACCAACCAAACCGTTGGATCCGTATCCTCCCAGGTACCTGACTCAATCCAATTGAAACGGACGGCCTAGATTAATCCTATATGGGCCAAACTCAATCCGGTACCTGTGGAGACTGTAGGGGTCTGTTTTGAGATTCGTGTCATGTTAAAAGAACCGTCCGATCGTAATTGTCTCTATATGGGCCAAAACCAAACCGTTTCCGTTACCAAGTATCCACAACGAATATACTCCCCATTTATAACCACTCACCAGTGGGACCGTAACGCCCACCAATGGACACTCCAGTGGCCCATATTCCTTCTTCTCATTCATTCATTTGTATTTTTATATGTTGTGATCAGGTGGTCATTGCAGATTCAGCTTATTCTCTGCTGTGACAGATTATTTGTCCACATATCCAAACCGTACATACGCTTTAATATTTGTGCTAAAACAGATCTGACGGTCCAGATCTAAGCACAAAATTTCTATTACCTCAGATGATTCAATTCTCTCGTTTCTCTCGCCTTCTTCTCACCACGACTTCTCTGCTCTCTCTCTCCATTCTCTCTCCGCCAATGGAGAGGATTGCTCTTCGCTGACCTCCTCTCATTTCGCCTCCAGTTCACCACCATCCCCACCACCTCCGATGCCTCCGTTCTCTCCCACTCTCCCTCCCCACCTCCTCTGTCGCTCTCCGCCACCGCCGCAACCTCCCTTTACCTCTCCGCGCTTCTTCTTCATCAATCCCTTTGCATCGCCATAGCACTGAGAAGCAAACAGACAATCATGAATTCACTCCTCATTTTTCTCCCAAAAAACTCTACACACTACCGGTACCAGTAGCAGTAGCTGTGTACCTAGATTTCTTCCATCTTCATCATTTTATACTGGTAAATTATAACAAGACTTGAGCAAATCAACTCCCAAGTCAAGTCTACCAACTGCCTCTTCTTTCCAAGTCTGAATTTATATTGACTTCATCACTCCCAATTTGGTTAACATTTGCTACACGGAATGAGTGAATGACTAATAACAGTATGAATTCATGTCCCCTAAGGTAACTCAAAATTTTAGTTTGAATCTACTTTGGGAAGGATATTTTAAAGGCATCCCGTGCATTCCATCTAGGATCAAATTGGTCCAGGTTCTGATCAGACGGTCCGAATTTAATCCAAAAGACAAAGGAAGCTGCTGCCAGTGCTGGAACCGGTGTGAAGCCCGTTCCTCTGGCTATAATTGTTGGAATCGGCCTCGTTATGCGGTTTCTGGAACCGGTGTGAAGCCGGTTTCTGCTGCCAGTGCTTGGCCCGCTGCCGGTAGGGCCATGGGCTTCTCTCGGGCTCACTACATGACAAAAACTCCTGACCTTCTCGGCTGCCTTCTTGGCTTTCACTGATGAATAACAAGGAGATTGAGGTTTCTGGAAACTAATAGCAACAATTAAGGAAAATAATTACCTAGTTTAAAGCGGGAGACAACATAAAATTTCCTTAATTGTTGCTATTAGTTTCCAGAAACCTCAATCAATCATGTGCTGGGTTGATTATAGATTCTTGGATCTGGAGCATGTGAAGATGGTATAGTATTTGGCCCTGAATTTGTGCAAAAGTAGAGAACATATGAATATGGAGTCATATTAAACTCATCGCAAAAGAAACAAGGGACAACTGACTATGACCATAGGCCAATAATCCAGTTGAGAGAAATGGGTTCAATTGACTTGACTTCAATTCTCTGCCTTCAAGTCTGAATTGACTTCACTTCATTTGAGCAGTATATGTGCAGTTGGTTAATTTACTGGATCTACTACCAACGATAAAAGAGGGCTCATGCCAAAGGCAGGCCCAACAGCCCATTATTGTTTACCCACCAAACTGTCTCATTTTAATTCCGAGTATCTGTAACGAATATACTTCACATTTGTAACCACTGATCGTAACGCCATCTGGTATAGGGTGCAAACGGATTGGATACGGATCGAATAGTTGTAAAACCATATCCGTATCTGTTTTTATATTTTAGATACGGATCGGATATTTGACGGATACGGATATGGATACGGATTGCATATTAAACGAATACGAATCAGATATTCGTATCTATATATTTATATATATTATAGAGAGAGAGTGACTAAGGTCAAAGTGGTAATTCCTAAGCTCCGGTGCAACCAAGTTGTTTTCGGATTTTCAAAGTCTAAACGGTCGATCCAAATCGTTAGATGTTATCTCTATATTAAAATTTGCTTGGAGACCAATTTTACATTTTTTGAATTTTTTTTACTATTTATTAAACCACTTTGAAAATTTCTGATCACATAGTCCAGAATTTGGTTGCATTGTTTTTACTGTTCACCCGGATCAGAAATTTTCAAAGTAGCTTAATAAATAGTAAAATAATTCCAAAAAATGTAAAATTTGGTCTCCAAGCAGATTTTAATATAGAGATCACATCTAACGGTTTGGATCGACCGTTTGGACTTTGAAAATCCGAAAACGACTTGGTTGCACCGGGCTTAGGAACTACCACTTTGACCTTAGTCACTCTCTCTCTTTATATATATATAGAGAGTGTCTAATATCAAAACGTTTGTTCCTGAGCTCTCGTGCAACCAAGTCGTTTTCGGATTTTCAAAGTCCAAACGGTCGATCCGAACCGTTCAAGTTGTTCTCCATATTGAAATGTGCTTGGAGACCAAATTTTACATTTTTTGGAATTTTTTTACTATTTATTAAGTCAGTTTGAAAATTTCTGATCCGGGTGAACAGTAAAAACAGTGCAATCAAATTCTGGACCATGTGATCAGAAATTTTCAAAGTGGCTTAATAAATAGTAAAAAAAATTCCAAAAAATGTAAAATTTGGTCTCTAAGCACATTTCAATATGGAGAACAACTTGAACCGTTCGGATCGACCGTTTGGACTTTGAAAATCCGAAAACGACTTGGTTGCACGAGGGCTCAGGAACAAACATTTTGATATTAGCCACTCTCTCTCTCTATATATATATATATATTTTTTCATAATATATATTAAATTATATGGTAAATATCTACTATTTGGATACGGATAATTAAAATTTAAAATTATATCCGTATCCGTACTTGCACGAATATTCAGATATCGATTATCCATATCTAATTTTTAAATACAAATCCGGATACGGTCAGATAATATCTGATCTGTTTGCACCCTAATCTGGTAGACAGTCCAGTGGCCCATATTGTTTCCTCCTCGTTGCATTTTTATTGGAAGGATAATTTTCTATGCACTCTTCATGACTAGTACTGTTTCTTATTTGTCTTTACGTACTTAAATTTTACTTATTTATTCCTTAATTTTTGGAACTTTTTGGTAATTTATATTGCCATTTTTGCAATTTTGTATTTTTTCTTATTTGTCTTCACGACTTACCTGGAATTCATGTAATTTATATTGTTGACGTGGCAATTTGCTAATTTTTGGAACAATGACATTGAGATGGTGGCATCAATCTTCTTTCTTCGACATTGCAAGCTCACTGTGCATACCGCCCGATGAGCTTGAGGGGGACTATTAGAGATACACTGGAACAGCGCCAATACAAGACTCCAACAGACAAGAGTAGTTAGTTAGATAATTATGTACCTATGTTTCTGTTAGACAGTTATTAACTTCTGTAGTTACAATTATGTTAGACAGTTAGCAATAACAGTATGTTGTAAATTAGATAAAGGTATTCTCTATAAATACCAGTGTAATCATTTCATTCATTGAGCAATATACAAAATACAATAAATTCTCTCTTTCATAAAATCCATTACTCTCCCCATCTCATCCGCCTCTCTCCGCCACCGCAACCTATAAATCATATTACTACTTGATGAGTAAATAGTGCAAAAGTTTTAAAGATTTGTCCAGCAAACAAATGTGAGACAGAGACACCAAACATTGAAGAGTCTCATGGGCTTTTTGTTTGTAGAGCATTAAATTAAAATTTAGTTCATTCAGAAACTCTCATGCTCTCATGGGCTTTTTTTCTGAGACCATGCCCTTTTTCACTGGGCCTGAGACATTAATTCCTTTTACTGAACCAACAGGATTTGAATTTATGTATAACGCTGTTAATTATTGGGCCTGTCAGGTGCAATAGATCGTCCCATTTGCACTGATATTCGTGTGAACTATTTAGTATTTACAACTTCATAAATTCAAAAGATCCCATCAATCTTAACCGTTGGCACCAATTTTGACATCTATAAAACGATTTAGATCCGACTTTGTCCATAACCCTTTGAACACAAACCCCAACAAAATTTTATGACCTTCACTATTTAACTCATCCATATCCCTAGAGGTAACAGAATATTTTTGTTTAGATCTTGACCATCCGTTCAGAATCCGGTTCAATCTGACTAGAGGCGTAATGCACGACATCCCTTTAATATTCATGCAGAATCCGATCGGACGGTCTCGATTCAACCATAAATATCCTGTTACTTTAGGTGCTATGAATTCCTATAATCCTATTTAACTGCAGGCCTGAGGCCAGCACTATTTTTTATTTTATTTTTGATCCTGCAGCTTTGCTATAAGACTGGAATATAAAACCCAGGTGGCCAAGACAGATCTCTCTCTGTCTATACAAATTCAAAAGCAAAGAGATAATTTCAAAGAAAAGAGAAAATGACTTGGATTTATCATGCGATGGCAAAAGTTTCTAACTGGAAAAATAAAATAAAAAACGGCTTGGGTGGCGCGGACGAGAAACAACAAAATCTCAATTTATATTATGCAGATAGATGTCCTGATCCAAATTATCCACTAACGGCTGTGATTAAAAAATGGACTTTTGCACTAAATCTCAACCCTCCAATCAAATAAGTCTGTCATCTTTTGATTCTATGCATTTTTTTTTTTATGTTTTTCTACATGTAGAAGTCTAAATTTAGACACATACTTACCACGTGCAAATTGTATCATCTTTCTGATTGATCCTTATTTCTTTCTATTTTTTAAATGTTATTTAAAGAATTTTTAGATTGATTGATAATTAATTAGTCATGTCTTCATTTCTTTCTATTTTTTTATATTTTTAAGGAATGTTATTGGATAGCACTATTCTAAGGGCTTACTTTCAAACATCAAGAGCACAATGATTTTTTTTTTACCATTATACCACATTTGCCCCTAATTAATGCTTTCCTTATTTTTTTCTTTATTCTAAACTTATCATTCTTGTAAACTATTTAATAAGATGAATATAATAGCTATCTCATTTAGACCACTTTTTTGGAAATAAAATAAATTGGTATTGACAAACTATATCTTCTATGGCTTACATTCATATATATGGTGTTGAGTATAAATCCGAAACTTTCATAACAAACAAATTGTATTGCATCCTGTTAACAAATTGAAAACTAATTTGAACCAAATCAATAACCGAACCTAAATTAAAGAAAGAACCTGGTTAACTAGTACTTGCGTGATATAAAATATTTTGAAAAATACGTCTATTTATTTTCAAAAATATCAAGCATTATTTTTCATTTCTTAAATATCACATGTATTACATTATGACCGATTTGAAAGATGTTTTACCATTTCATCAAATGTTTTAAAAAAATTAACAACGTAATTTTAATGATTTTATGACAAAATAATTAATTGAATTTCAAATTGACTCAATTATCAAAATGATTTTAATTTTTTAAGTTTGTTTTCAAATTATCAAATGGATGTACGCCATAATTACTCTAATATTAAAAAAGATCATTTTGTTTGTATCTTAACAATTTGGTTCCTAGGGAGGATTATGATTTATTTGATAATGGTATATTAAATTTATCTTTCAAAAAAAAATGAAAGTAAAAAAAATCTAATTTATTTTTGATTAATTATGTTACATTTAGTTCTCCTGATAAGTATTTTATAATGTTGGAGAATAATTGAAGGATAATGACACACGAAATATTTATTCATTGAAATATTTTATCCATGAGTTGATATTTGTACTCTACAGGTTATTGTAAAATTGTACTTCTAAATTGGAATATCGTAAAGAAAATGACATGTGATATTTATGAAACTATAAATATATCTACAAATTTAGCGTTCTAATTTGAATAATATTTGATGTTTTTGAAAATATTTGATAATGCTAGTTATGTAGGTTCTTTATTTAATTTAGATTCAGTTATTGATTTGGTATAACTTAGTTTTCAATTTGTTAACATGATGCATTACAATTTGTTTGTTATGAAAGTTTTTGATGTATACTCAACACTATATGAATGTAATTAAGTTTTAGAAGATAAAGTTTGTCCATACCAATTTATTTATTTCCAATAAAAGAGATACAACTATTTCATTCCTCTTATTAAATAGCTTACAATAATGATTAAGTTTAGAACAAAGAAAAATTAGGAAAATAAGTTTACAACTATTTATTTTTTCTATTTGTGTTTTTTTTTAAAATATTTTTTATCGATAATTAAAAAAATCTGCGCTTAAATGCTTGACTGAATTATGTTGTCTATATTAGGCGTAGACGTGTTTTCCCCTGACTCCTTAAATGCTTGACTGGAACCTTCTGAGGACTGATTGGGTCAAGTTTCAACAGCCAATGGCATGTATAGGAGTATAATTTTGACTTTGGAATTTTGATACGAGAGCAATCAGAAAGTCAAAGGACTGATGGGATCATGTTTCAACAGAATGACATCATTTGGTGACGTAAAAAAATGGATTTGTATACGTAATTTGTATTTAAGCCCCCTCACCGCTAACTTCTATATATCTGTATATATATTCCAAAAACACTGATTTTCAAAAATTCTAAAAAAATCACATCTTTTCATTAAATAAAAAAATCTAAAAGTTGTAAATTGAGGTTTAAAAACTTGAGAATTTAAAGTGCTATGGGCTTAACTTTAAAAATAACAATGACTTGAAAATAATTTGAAAGAGAAAATCAAGAAGAAAACATTCATATTTTTATATTTGCAAAATTTATCACGAATCGTCGAAAAAATGAACGAGAATGATTAGAGAAAAAAAAAAGTGGGTGAAAGAAATCTTTCATTTTTTGGCTTGAAAACACAAGTAGTTAGGAGTTAAAACTAACAAGATTTAGAATTTAAATGCTTGTAGATAACTATTTAAAATTTTGCGAGTAGCATTGTAAAATATTATAAACAGAGCTTTATAAGGTTGAATATGAGCAGAAAATAGAAGTTAGATATTAAATACTTTGGGTCACGTTCAAAAATTTGTTTGGAGGACAATTATCAGCTTTCTTAAATAAATTATTAGTTCATTGTAATTTTAATTAATTTCAGTGATTAAGAAGAACAATGGGCTGACAACTCATTATATCTCTTATTTCTGTTCAATGACATAGGAAATTTTACACTTAAAAAATGAAACTCAATAAGCAGGCGGGTGGAAGTGAATAAACAACGTGACGTAAAATAACTAATTATACGCTGTGACTTGATCACGTCACACACATTATGGCATAAGATAATATTTTTTTTCATCTGACGCAACTAATATACTGGACAACAATCACGTCACATCATTTATGGTCATGACATAACCGGTCGAGATGTGATAAAATATGAATGGTAACTAAATTTTTTTTTTTTGGGTATTTAAGTTAGTTTATAAAAAATATTGGAAAAATGAATTAAAATAAAGAAAATAATAAGAAAACAGAAAGCAGAAAATAAAATAAATGAATTAATATAAAGATAAAATATCTAAAAATTTAGATAAAATAGAAGTCTCTATCTATTTTCTTCTTTTTAAATATTTTCTATTGAAAAAATATTCATCGTGTGATTTATGTTGTCTGTATTAGGCGTGATGGGGTCAAGATTCAACAGCCAATGGCATACTGATACACACGAGTATAATTTTAAATATTTATTGAAAGGAATTATACGACGAATTTCTCAGCAGACGCGGACAAGACGCGGGTTAAAAAAAACGAGAAAAATCGGGAGTAGAAGGGAAGAAGCTTCGAGACAAAACAATATAAATCAATAAATTACGAAGTTATGGATTTAAAATTTCAATATCTATATTTAAATATTCTTTCTTTATTAACATTTTCTTTTAAGAAAAAAAGAAATATCCTGACCCTCCGAGTCATCATATCTGAAGCGCTCTTCAACTAGTTTAACTGAATAAACTTTTTAATTTTGTATAACTTCAATTTTCAGCATTCATATCCAAACTTTTAAAGTTCTTTTTATAACTTTTAAAATGCTACTCGCAAGCTTTTAAATCTCTTTCTCCAAGATATTGAATTCTAAATCTGAGTAATTTTAACTCATAACGACTTTTGCCTTCAAACCAAAATAGAAAAGATTCATTTCACCTATTCTTTTTTTTCTCTGATCATTCTCAAATTTTTCCGACGACCCACGATTAATTTTGCGAATAAAAAAATATGTATGTTTTTTACTCAATTTTCTCTTTCAAATGAGATCTATGAAGAAATATTTTTGAGATTTTTGAAGCCATTTGTTTTTTTTTTTAAAGTAAAGCCCATTAGCATTTTAAATTCTCAAGGTTTTTAACCTCAGTCTATAACCATTTAAACCTCTAATGTCCACCATTTAAACTACTACGTTCAAGCGTTGAAACATCTGATGTCGATCATATTGCATCATGTGTTTAAAGTAGTACACTCAAGCATTTTAAAATTTTTAAACCTCCAACAACAACCTTTTAAAATACTTGTTTCAAGCATTTTAAACCTCAGTCTACAATTGTTAAAAATACTGGTGTCAAACATTTAAACAATCCTTAATTTTTTTTTATTTTGTTTCACAAGCCTTTAAACCTATGTCTATAACCTTTTAAAGTACTTGTGTCAAGCCTTTAAACTTCTATTTACAACGGTTAAAAGTAGTTGTGTAAAACATTTAAATTGTTGCAATGTCTAGTTTGAAATGTTATAGACTGAGATTTAAAAACTTGAGAATTTAAAGTGCTATGGGCATGTATGACCTTTTTTTGCGCAAGCGCCTCCTCCCATTACACACTATAAATGTGCAATTTTTTCTGATCCATGTATGATATGTCATGCATGGTCGCATTTTCTGTACTAGTGTATTTTCACATTCTATTTAGAAGAATTATTATTAAAAATAAATCATTGTATTTACTTTTGTATTATTAGCTTTATTTAGTTTAATCGAATGGTCAAAATTTAATTAATTTATTTTTATTAAAATGTGGTGTTTGAAAACAAATCTCTAAATATTATTTGGATCTATTGTATTATTGAGGAATGTATTATTGAGGAATGTACAAAAGAGTCATCCTAAGTATCTGTCAAGACTTTTCTTGATCGATTGTATGAGAGCGCAGTATGTGATGGAGAAAATACAAAGAAAATGTCAACATTGTAATGTCGCTCTCAGCCTCTCACTACATGACATATTATCTTTTACAGATTGTTCAGAGAGGGAAAAGGGAAAATAAAATTAAAGTTCCCTATTATGTATATCTATATCCTAAATTTATTTTTCATTAGTTTTTATAATTTACCAGAAGGTCAGTAACATGTTTAAAAGAAGTCCCCATTGTGCGACAAAAATCCTCAAGGATTGTCGCTATATTGCAGCATTTATGGAGAGAATAAATAAGAGGAGAAAAGCAGCAAAAATTTACGGGGCATTACAGCAATAGGTCCGTATTAATTGCTACTCAATGGAAGAATTATATCATGATATGGTTCAATAACTGGAAAAAAAAGGAAAAAGATTACCTTAAGTGAGAAAACCCAAAGAAAGAGATGATTTTTTTCTCTATTTCACGAATTAATAGAATTTAACCTTTTTTAGGAAATGAAATAAGACAAAAAGAGATTAAGATAAAAAATAAAAAATAAACAAAAAGTTTGGAGTTATCGGAGACTGACTTGTTGAACAATTTACAAACCAATCACAAGACAAACCATGCATGTACGTACGTTTGTCATTCGTTTTTTCTTTTTTTGAAAAACATGGTAGCTCGGTCGTCTATTAATTTGAATGTCATCATGTTGAGCAGCTCGGTCGTCTATTAATTTGGTCTCTAAGCACATTTTATAAACCATACATAGACGGTCAGTAAAAACAAACATTGTATAAATTTTTATTGGTATGTATAATTGTTTTTATTATTAGATAATTTTTTATTTGTACATACAATTTAGTCGGTTCCATCTGTATTACAAATGATAAACATGCACTCTCCTTTAATTTTAATTTAGTGACACATGACGAAAGAGAACATCAAATGTTTAAAATTAAACAAAAGCGTATTAATTTGCAGAATCGTCATTGCTGACGTTTGCAGGATATAGCTCATCACTGATAGCTCATCACTGGAGCTTATCAAGAGATGTCGTCATTGAAGGCATTTGACTTTCTGGCTTTCAATGAATAAGACGAGAGAACTTTCTGACTTTCGTGGCTTTTAATAAAGCATTTCAAATTTGAGCCTATGGACAACGGAATCATACGACGAATTTCTCAGCAGACGCGGACAAGACGCGGGTTGAAAAAAGACAGAAAAATCGGGAGTAGAAGGGAAGAAGCTTCGAGATAAACAATATAGATCAATAAATTACGAAGTTGGGGATTTTAAAATTTCAATATCTATATTTAAATATTCTTTCTTTATTAACATTTTCTTTTAAAAAAAAAAGAAATATCCTGACCCTCCGAGTCATCATATCTGAAGCGCTCTTCAACTAGTTTAACCAAATAAACTTTTTAATTTTGTATAACTTCTCCATATTTTGTATTTTCGTTTTGTATTGTTGATTTGGATATTGGTATTGCATATATTGGATTATGATGGCATATTTGACGAGATAGCGGGTCTGAGTTGGAATATGATTTGTCTGATACTCAGGGGCTGCTAGTCGTGATCAGGACCGATATGCGGGGAATGCTAGTTGCAGTCGGGTTCGATGGTTGAAAATGATGTGACTTGTTTTATGAATAACTTAGACCAATGTGCTATCTCTGGTTAAATATGCATGCAAAATTTGATATGTATTTGTGTGGATTAATCCGGCATGTTTGACTAGTTGTTAAATTAAGTCAATTATAGATAAGTGCGTCGTTAAATAACCGGTTACTGAGCTTTGTAGCTGACTCCATTTTGTTATTTTATTTTTATTTCTGTTGGTGGCGTAGGTTGACGGGTCAAGGAAAAGTGCGATGATGATGTTATAATCACGGTCCAGATGGTCAAAATCTGGGGTGTGACAATTTGTTATTATTTAAAGTCTGTGAAGCTCAACCATGTTTGTGGAGTATCAATCAATACATAACTTATATGTCTAGATAATAAAAAATATCTATAATTTCTAGTTCCGATTTTTATGAATTTAAAATCCGTTCTCATGACATGACATCATGTCATGACAAAATCCGTTGTCACTATTCTATGTCGGCAGCCATTTTATTTGACTGATCTTGAACACTTGACCAGCTACTCCCTACTATAAAACCCCGATCCGTTTTCCACTGTTTCGAAGTCTCTGTGCCTCGATCATGGCAGACCAGCTACTCCCTACTTCTCCTAGCCATAACAAGCTCAGAGAAAACTATTTCAACATCCCCGTTATCGACCTAAGTTCACCAGACAAAAGTCAAATCATCTCACAAATTGTGAATGCTTGCGAGAACTATGGGTTTTTCCAGGTCACCGCTGCTGATTACACAACTGAATTTACCATCAATTAATTTGAAAATTAAACTAATTGTTTTTTCTATATGCATCTATGTATAGGTTGTAAATCATGGGATTACAGAGGAGATGCAGAGAAAAGCGATGGGAATTGGGATGGAGTTCTTCAAGCTACCTCCTGAGGAAAAGGTTAATCTAGATCTGTACTCAGAGAACCCCGCAAAGAAGATGAGACTGTCAACGAGTGTCTACGGGAAGAAAGAGAACTTGAGGCTTCATTGCTACCCGCTCGAGGATTGTGTGCCTGACTGGCCATCCAAACCCGAACTGTTCAAGCAAGTTCCTCCATCTTCAACTCTGCAGTTTTGTATTCATTTCTTCTAGATCTTTCAAATGCCGACTGACACAAGCATTTTCTTTTTGCCTCAGAAGTCACCGGTCAATAACAATTAAACTGAACGGCCTACGGGATTGAAAATTCAACGTATATGCACAAAATAAGAGAATTTAACTTTCTAAAATAATTATTTTTCTACTAATATGTTTTCTATTTTACTTGAATCTGTTTCAACCAGGGAAATTTTGAGCACATATTGTACGCAAGTCCAGCTGCTTGGGTGCCGTCTGTTTGGGTATATATGTGAGAGCCTGGGTTTAGAACAAAACTACGGAGAAAAGGTTGAATATTTTTCTAATTGCATATTTTAATTGCTTTATTGATTTATTTTAATTGCTCGTCATGTTTTTTTCCCTTTTCATTTCATTCGCGATCTAATTTTTCGCTGCCGATTATGCTCTGTATCAAAAATTAAAATTAATTTGTTTTGAACCGGTTTTTTCCATTGAATGATTCAACAATTTATCAGTTAAACTCAGCCGGTCAAACCGGTTTTGACCGGTCCAATAACAGAAACTATCCTTTAAAAGAACCAAATCGGATACTTTTGTGACCGGGTCAGGTTTTTTCTGGTCCTTCCGCCGGTCTTGTCCGGTTCTCAAAACACTGTTTTATACATGACCATTCATTATTCATGAATAATAATTTACCGTAACATTTCTTGAAAGTAGGGCTGTAAATAAACTGAGTTTGAGCGAGTTACTCTCAACTCGTGCTCAGCTCATTTAATAAATGAGCGAGTCAACTCGAGTTGGGATGGCAATAACGAGTTGCAAAGCTAACTCGAGTTGGCTCACAACTCGTTTAACTCAAGTCCATAAGATATTCCATAAGATAATTCGAGTTCAGCTCATTTCTAACTCATGAAATTGCTTATAACTCGTTTATAGCTAACTCATGATATTTATTGTGGCGAATTTTGTGGAACACTGTAACTCGAGTTGTTAATAAGCGAGTTGCGGTATGCTCAAACTCAACTCATTAGTTGAATGAGCAAGTCAACTCAAGCTGGAACAGTTCCGAGTTATAAATTAGTGAGTTTAAACAAGCAGTTGTCGAGCGAGTTATGAGCGAATTGCGAGTTTGAGTATTTTTGTATAGCCCTACTTTAAAGCATCTCACTTTTGTGTTTTTTATTTTCATTCTAAGAGCTGATTCGTTATTTTTTGTTTACGATATACTTGATATTTACTGAGCCTCGTAGATTAGAAACTCCGATTTTGTCTCTCTCTGTGTTGGAAGAAAAGAATTAAAATATTATCCTTATTATTTCTACTGTCTGCACCGATGCAAAAGAAACAAAATCACTTGTTTCTGAATTCATTTTTTTTATTTGAAATTACGTGTGTCTGACTTCTCAGTGTCATTTTCTAATCAATAATCCGGTTGATTATAATGTGCATATTGCAGAGTTATCGTTAGTTGTTTCGATGATTGAGTTCTAAGTTTTTTTGTTGTGGTTTCAAATCTTGCACTAAAGAGACAATATATGCTTAATCTCGTAACTCAATTTAAATTTGATTTATTTTGAT
Source organism: Carex kokanica (assembly GCA_025461125.1). Taxonomy (NCBI): domain Eukaryota; kingdom Viridiplantae; phylum Streptophyta; class Magnoliopsida; order Poales; family Cyperaceae; genus Carex; species Carex kokanica. Next base: position 49,390 of record JAJGRX010000128.1, read on the forward strand.
TTTCTCTCCGAATTTTCTGAAAGTAAATTCGGATTTATATATGCTGCAATTTTCATTAAATTAAATTCAATCCATTATATATGCATAAATGTTTGATTGGTTAAATAACAACGGTACATTATTTTACTTTCATCTTCGAGAGTGTACCTTGAATAAAAAATTTCTTGAATTTTATTAATTGACCAAGTTAACAAAGTTCTTTGATAAAATAGTATCATTAATAGATTAAATCTTGTATTTGTTATTTTTTGGAATAAACAATTAGATATAAGATATCCAATAGTTTACTTCTGTAAAGTTCGGTATTGATTATTAATGCTTAAATATTTAGCTATGTGGGAATTGCAGAAAATTAAATTAAAATAACCATTTCTTTTATTTCAATGTACTTACAACAAATCATCATTTATGACCTTTCATTATTCATTAATAATATTTTTACCGTCGCATCTCTGTTGCGTTTTTTCTTTATTCTTCATTTGAAAAGGCTGATGCATTACTTTTATTTATTCATTAATAATATTATTCATCAATCTTCATTTCAAATCACTCACTGATGCATTTTTTTCATTATTAAGGCTGATGCGTTACTTTCTTTATGAGATATAACTTCATATTGAGCCACTCTGTTGGTTAGAAACTCCAATTCATCTCTTTGTATCCGAAGAAACAAATTAAAATATTCTCGTTATTATTACTACTCTCTCTCCACCGATACAAAATAAAGAAAATCAAATGTTTCTGATTTCTCAATTTCATCTTCTAATTAATAATCCTATTGATTTGTATGTTGAATATTGTAGAGTTATAATTAGTCACTCTTATAGTCATGCTCTAAGAAATGACAATTCCATATTTTCTTAGTTCCGGATTAAAATCTTTAACAATTAAGCATAATATGCTCATGGACTGTTTATTACATGGTCTGACCAACTCTATTTCAATTTAATTTATTTTTATTATTCTATCAAAAAATTTACCCCCTACATTTCTAAGAATTACAATCTATATATTACAAGTATATATATTTTGTAATAGGCATTACATCCGTTACAAATGTTGCTAAGAAAAGAAACTTGAATACATTGGAAAAATGATAATTTGCTGTTTTTGGTATATATATGTATGGGAAAGGAATTTGAATACATTGGAAAAATGATAATTGAGTAAAAGATGGAAAATTCACACAGGGGCTATATACTTCATTAATACATCTCATATTATATATTTGTTATGTATTTTCCACAAAGGTGCTGGGAAAACAAGAGCAGCACTTGGCGATCAACTACTACCCCCAGTGCCCGGAGCCAGTATTGGCTTGCGACTTTCTGGCTCATACTGACCCAAATGCATTAACAATTCGTCTTCAACACCAGCAAGTCACTGAGCTGCAGGTCCTAAAGGAAGGTAAATGGATTGCAGTTGATCCGACACCTTTGGCGTTGATTGTTAACATCGGTGACCAGCTACAGGTGATAAATTTAATTGATATGAAGCACGTCATATTAACATAACAATAACATTTGTTCTTTTGTAGACTCTGCTTCAAGTTGCAATATATATTCATTTATTTCTTCTCTTCAACTTCTTTCTTTTGTTTCGATGATTATCTGAGTCATTTTATGCTTGTAGGCATTAAGTAACAAAAGATATAGAAGTGTTTTGCACCGGGTAGTGAATTCAAACAAAGAGAGAATGTCTATTGCATCATTCCTCTGCCCGTCCAACACTACTTTGATATGTCCTCCCAACAAACTCGCCGGGTCGTCACCGATCCTTTCCCGGGGCTACGAGTACATCAAGAAATTTTTTAGTAGGAATTTGAATCAAGAACATTTCTTGGAGTTTCCTGCTACCAATTCAGGTGAACGAAACTAATTTTGGGCTTTGGTTTAAAACAAATGCATTATGAATGGGGGCTGTCTTAGAAATTTAGTTTTGCTCGATTCTGTCGTCTTTTTCTTTTGTTAGAAAAACCAATGGAAGTAAAAGACATGTTTTATTTCATGTTCATATTTTGCGCTTTTAAAGTTCAAATAGTCGATTTGATCAGTTCAACATGATCTTCGTATTAAATTGTGTTGGGAGACCGAATTTTACATTTTGTGGAAATTTTTTACTATTTTTTTAGAATTTTTTAAAATGACTGTTTTTATATTGTCCAGAATTTTCCAAAGAACTGTGATTTGTAAAAATTCTAAAAAAAAAATAGTAAAAAATTTCCAAAAAATGTTATATTTTGTCTCCAAACACATTTCAATATGATATCTTGCTAAACAATTCGGATTGACTTTTTAAACTTCAGAAACAAAGATATGGACGTAAAGTAAGCATGTCCTTTACATCATGAAGAACAACACGGAGATCATGCATGTTGAATGATTCAAATCGCCAATTTGAACTTTAAATATGGAGATATAGGCATGGAGTTGAGGATGACTTGACTTCATCAAGTACATTAGCACAACTGAAAATGCTTTCAAACACACCTTTCAGTCGAAACATTTTCCAATGCTAAGTTTCCATGTTCAAAATAATAGCCTGGAAACTTCTAAACACTAGCCTGTGATCCCAACCAAAAGGTGTTAGTGAAACACAGAGAATTAACAACCATACGTATGTCAGTAAACAATACTGGTATTGGTGCAATCATAATTCCACAGATAACCCCCACCTATGCATCAACTAATATTATTATTAGCAAACTTTTCAGTCAACCATTACCATTGCAAACTCTTTAGGTTATTGAATATAAATATTAACATCACAAATTATATATTCCACTTATATGTTACTGTATGATGGTTCCTACACTACCAAAACTTCGCATATTGCGTTATTTGTATAGTTGAGGATCTTGACAGGGAACATGTAAGTTTTCATGAACTATATTTTAATACAATAATATTTAATATAACAAATGTGCACGGAAATGTGCCAATTTAGCTTCCACGATTCATGGGATAGAGATGTGACAAGAAGAGAGATCTTTAGTGAGACAGTATTTTAACTGTCAATTAAATTTTTTTAATTATTAACCTATATTTTAAGTGATTAATTAAATTAAGATATTGATATATTAATAAATAATTTATTTTAGAAGGGAACATAGTCAGATGACTTCATCTCGGTGGTTTATCCCTTTTTTAATTTTACGCTTTGAAAAGATACAAACTCTAATCAGATAAAGATATATAAAAGGGACAAATTATATTACTTTTCAAGTCAAGGTAAAGTTAAAAATATAATATAAACTTAACTATTACGGTCTTAATTGTCAAGATATAAAGAATGATCGATATTCATATTTATCATTTAATATAAAATCAAACCAATACTTTGAAAGTCTCAAGTGAATATAGATATATACATACATATATATACGTACGCATATATGTACACATATATATGTACGCATATATATACATATGTATATATATATATATATATATATATATATATATATATATATATATATATATATGAGGAGGGATCCACTTACAATATTTGAAAGTTACAACATCTTACAACAATTTAGTTTTGTGAATTTTAAGTCCACACAATCGATCCAAACAGTTCAACATGTAATATGTACTAAAATGTGTTTGAAGATTTTACATTTTTTTCAATTTTTTTACTAATTATTAAATATTTTACAAAACTGTTGTTTTTAGTGATCCAAAATTATCTAAAAACAGTAGTTTTGTAAAATACTTAATAAATAGTAAACAAACTCAAAAAAAATATCAAATTTTATTTTTAAGCATATTTTAATACATATTACATGTTGAACGGTTTGGATCGATTGTTTGGACTTTCAAAATCGCAAAACTAAATTGTTGTAAGATATTGTAACTTTCAAATTTTGTAAGTGGATCCCTCTAAATATATAATGTTTGTTCCTAGGCCATGGAACAGATGCTTCAGTTTATTTATTTTCCAAGTCAAAACAGTTGACCCAAACCGTTCAACATTCAATCTATAATAAAATGTGATTGGAGACCAAATTTTACATTTTTTGGAATTTCTTTACTATTTATTAAACCAGTTTTAAAATCGTTGTTTTCAATGATCCAGAAAATTTTCACTGTTTATTAAAATCAGCGATTTTAAAACTGACTTAAAAAATAGTAAATTTTTTCTAAAAAATATAAATTTTGGTCTCCAAGCACATTTTAATGTAAATATCACATCTAACAGTTCGGATCGACCGTTTGATATTAGCTCTGGAACAAACATTTTGATATTAGCCAACCTCTATATATCTATATACACATAGATATATGTATATTTATATATACACACACACATATACAGTAGCATATATTTTCTGCGATCGTGTTTAGTGGCATATATTTCTCTAATTATTTAGAAATACCAGGCAATGGCATATATAGTAGTAAATTTTTTACTATGGGATTAGTTCTACGTAGAAGAAAATGGACTTGTGACTTGTAAACTTATATCCAGAAAATAATTTTGATAATGCATAGCTAGTTATATTAGAACAACTGACTAGTATACGTAGACCAAATGATCTTATTCTGTTTGTATTTCAGCCATATATCTCGTCGTCTAGCCATGGTTTCCACCAATGTTGTTTCTCTAACGACTTTATTTTTACCTCACCGCTAACTTCTATCTATATATTCCAGCAATGGTGCTAAACGGAGCACAGCCGAGGATTGTAGCCGAAAGATTTTCGAATGGGTAAGTTCCTACCAAAGTATTTATTTAAGCATTATTTTATTCATCTCATACTTTTATGATATTTTGGTTGTGTGATAAAATTAGTCATATATGACCCTATTTGAACAAGCAAATCTACGAAGAACTCAATTGTGTACAATCAGACCGCAATATATATATACAGACTTGTAATCAATTCATATCCCAGAATTAAATTATCGCAAATTCATATTAACAGTTGAATGTATATATTAATGAATGCAAATGCTCAATCATAGTTTTCAAATGAATACAAACATAGAGAATTCCAAACGAACTTTAACACATATCATTGTCTTAATTTCATAATATCAGGTCTGGTTATATAAACAAATGTGTTTTGGGCTTATACCATTTATTTATTAAGGTCATTTATTATGGTCTAGTTAATGGTAAAAAAATATTTCGCATTCAAATACAATCGAAATTCGTCATTTCTAATATAATCATTATCTCGAACGATAATGGCACACAAATAATAGACTTAATATATAATAGTCACCAAATTCCCTATCAATAACCGGTCACTGCCATGCGACCGTAGAAACACAATATCCGTTCAATGATCATAAAACAAAATATACAGTCACTGACAATAGAACACAATATCCTATCATTTGACCGTAGAACACAATAACCGTTCAATGACCGTAGAATACAATATCTGATCATTGACCGTAGAACACAATAGCCGGTCATTCACCGTAGAATCACAATATTCGGTTATTGACTGTCGAACACAATATCATGTCATTGATCGTAGAACATAATATCCGGACACATCATGTGACTGTAGAACTCAACCACTACTACAAAAAAGGAGATTATACACGGACAAAAATGGAAGAGCTACACGGATTTCCTACCGTGTTTAAATCGAGGGTGTATAAATAGGTCAATAACTACACACGGACATTTGTCCGTGTACAATCTCAACTATTATACACGGATAACTACACAAACAGCCGTGTAAAAAGCCCAGAATGTGTCGCTCTCCATGATACAGAGCTACACGGATATTACCTAAACAACCGTGTACGATTCTTTTCGTACACGGACTTTTAAATAAAAACCCGTGTATCTTGACCCTTTCTACACGGACATTTATTAAAATGTCCGTGTAGCTCTCCTCTTTATACACGGACATTTAACTAAATGTCCGTGTAGCTCTCCTCTTTCATACACGGACTTTAGTTAAATGTCCGTGTATGAAGACAATTTTTTTTTTTTTTTTTGTATTTTTTGTTTTTCGGCTAGCCTCCAGTTTTGCTAGCCAGTTTTGTTACAGAGAACTATTCCATATTTCCCATATTTTCCAGATTTCATATAACAAGAAATCCATATTTTCCAGATTACCAAGAAATTCATATTTTCCAGATTACCAATAAATCCATATTTTCCAGATTAGCCAGAAATTCATATGCAATAAATTATACAATATTCACATACACCAAATTATACAAAATTATGGAAATCCATGTTGAGCATTGCAAAATTCTGATACAAACCACCTTGCCCACACACACCTGATATCGTCGATCTGCTCCTTGGTGTAATGCGGTTGGTTTGGCAAATTCTACAATTACAATTTGGTATTAGTTAGTAACAAGAAAAGGTAGATGAAATACAGTCGCAAATATCAATTGCTATTATATAGGAACAATTAATATGAATTACATACCGAGTTTGGGAATTGGAATTGTATTCTTTCGACAAAGTCAAACATGAAAATCATCGTGTAGTAAGCGCATTCCCAACCCTCCAACTGTTGCGGGCCCTGAAATTTGCATTTAGCGGCCTATGTTAGAATGATAATATTTTTTTCGACAATATATATGAAATTATAAATTTATAGTGTGCTCACCAGCAGCCACTTCCAACACAACTTGCTTTTCTTGCTCTTGTTATGCGATCCTCCCTCTTTAACATATTTCGCAAAAGCCCTTACAAAATTGAGTGAATGTTTATAGCAATTTTATAATTTGATATAATTGAAAAAAATTAAAACCAATTAAATTATTATTGCTTACTTGTTGACATAAGGGAATATGTCTTTGCACTTGTTAGCCGGGATATTTCCTCCGGGCTTACAAGAATCAACAATTATGCACGTATTTAGGTAAGGCACAATTATTATCAGACACCAGTGCTTGCTGTGGGAGGATAAAAATTAAAGTACTTTAGCATATAATAGTAACACGAGTGTTTGCTAATATGAACAATACATAAGCTAAGGTTAGAATTAACATCTGGTGGTACGGCAAGAGAATGTATTTCTTCTCCGCCTCCTGAGCATGATGCAGCGCTGAACAAATGTACTCGATACCCTCCTTCGAAGAACGTCTCAGCATTGTAGCACTCACCATCTCGGGGTCCAGAAATACGCACAAGTTCTTCCTTTCTACCATCTCATCACAATTTCGGATTAGCTTCCTGAAAACTCAAAATTTTACATTAGAATTATATTTGAGTTGTATACAATAATGAAAATAATTTCGAGTCACTAACATGAGGAAAATGGAGATGAACGACACATCGAGCCATTTATCGGATGACGAGTGGTGGAGAATGTCCCTGAAGTCTTTGAACGACATAGTGATCATGCCGCCGGCATGTAAAAACATCCCAGGTGGGACGGGGATGAAGATATCCCTCATGCTTTCGGGTGTCGACATCAAGCGGTCGTGGAGAAGGCGCAAATCACCGGGCAAACGGCTGTATTCTTCTTCGGTGACCAAAGGACGGTCTGGTGATCCTGGCGCGTCAGCCCCAACGTCGCAAGCCACAACAGTCCGTACCGGTGACATCAACTCCTGTGCACCGATGTCATCATCTCCTCGTGTCTGCATTAAAATTAACATATCTTCTTCAATTATTTGAAAAAGAATGATTTGAATGTAACAAAAGAAATGAATTATTTAGATATTACCTGATGCAAAACAATCTGACTCCTGGGCCATTGGACAAATGACTTGCGAACATCATCAAGAACGAACTGAGCGACGGTAGGGGCAGGAAGAGGTATGCGCCCCCATCCCTCCACGACTGAGTCAACCTGCACACATGCATAGTCGGGCAAGAGCTGAGCATGGTGTACAATCGAGACTCCTGGAAGTACAACGCCCGTGGCAACGGTCAGAGGAGAACTACCCTGCCACAGGACGAGGTCGCATGCTCTGGGGTCCTGCAATTATCAAAAAGTTGTTACTTTTTAATGGTGCGATGTTGTCTAACAATGCTACAAACAGGTATGAATTACCTTTAGACTATAAAACAGTAGTGATTACCTTTAGATTTTCCAAATCATCTAAGGCCCAAGTCCCGGATGCTTGGCTACTTCGCCGAACTCCCGGCGAAATAGGAGGGGGTTGCTCGGATTGCTGCGCAAGAGATGAAAACCGGTTCAACAACCTTGATTCCATCTCAGCCATCTTTGCGTCGTACGCAGCCATCTTGGAGTCGTACTCTCTGCTGACCTCCGCGCGTACCTGCGCAACTATCTCGTCTTTATCAACTCTGGCACGAGGTTTTCTTCGAGATTTTTCACCCTCAACTCGGAACACCTCCTTCCAGCCCCTGTAGGCCCCTACACCCCTTACCCGGCCCATGTGTTCTGGATTCCCGAGCGCTGCGGCCAAGGAATCATTTTGTCGTTCGACCGTCCGGGCACCCGAACTGACCTCCTGCTCCACCTCCAACTGTTAATAGAAATATTAGTTATAGCAAAAAACCGAGTGATGTACATTCAGAGTTATAATTTCGTTTGAATGACACAAAGTTATAAGAAAGGACTCTTACCATTCTCTGAGCCACGGGTTGCAATTTCTGTGGGAGTACTATCTTCCCGTCAGCGGTTAGCTCAGATCTACCCATGAACCAACATTGGCCCCTAGGATTTTGGATCTGGACCACGGGTGAGTCTGAATTTCTGTTTTGCTCCAGTGCTGTCTTCCACTCTGCCGACTTACCCTCGTAACCAGCTGACCCTAAATGGTGCGGATACTTGTTCATGCCAGCGATCCTCTTGCCTTCTTTACTTTTTGCCTTCACATGTGCAAGAAAATCAATTAGTTTTAGAAAAATAATTGAAAATCGAGAAAAAACATAAACTACTTTGGATAATGTTACATACCTTGAACTCTTCTGTGGACTTCAAAGCTTGAAACTCCTCCCACACCTCTTGTGTTACCCAAGGATAGTACCCTACCGGACTTCTCCCTTCGTCCATGAACTCTGTCTTCAGCGTGCTCTTGAATTGCTTCCAACCTTCGTTCATGATCCTCAGAGTCTTGACCTTTGGGGTATCGCTCTCGATGTTCCACTGAGCCTGAGTGACACCAAATTAATTGCATTTAATTTCATGTACAACAATGAAAATAAAGTAAAGAGTTGTTCGGTGCTTTACCTTCACCATGTTCCACCAGTCGTTCTTCTCCTCTTTATCAAACTTATTCCAACTCTCTACAAGGATACTTGCCTTTCGCTTCACCAAATTGCAACACCAATTTGAGTACGCCATTCGATTTGGACCTTCCGCACGCCCGTCGTCCGTGAACCGGATTTCCAACTGCTTCTTCTCAGACGTGCTTGTGCACATTGTCGGACCTCTTTTCCTTCTTTCTGATGAGGCAGTAGCTTGCTGATCATCTTCTGCCATCGCATCTATGTGCTCACCCTCATCCGACATGGTTCTGCCATACAAAGAAATATTAAAAGAAATATTATATAAACACCAAATGGAGAGAATTAGTTTACTCATATATGCACATTAAGTTATGCACATTAAGTAATGGACCTATGTGCAAAACAAACACCACAGTAAAATGGAGGACTTCAAAACACACAAAATGGACCTTAATTTCATATTTTTCTGATTTTAATTCGATTTTATATGATTTTCCAAAGTTCAGCCTCTCAAAATGAAAATTCTGCACCTTTAAACATCAGATTTTCTCAAAATGAAAATGTGAACTTTAAAAAATCATATAAAATGGAAACAAAATCATAAAAATATGAAATTTGTGTCCATTTTGTGTGTTTTGGAGTCCTCTGTCTGTGGGTCATGTTATAATCTTGTTTTGGTCACGGCATTGATCTGCACTGATCAATTTACCAGCAGAGGTCATTTTGGCCGTTTAGAGTACATTTCACTACTTTGCACATAGGTCCTCAAATAATGTTGAGATAAAAAAATAAATCAAATAGGTCACTACATAAATTAACAAATATGTCACTACTGCAGAAATTAAATAGGTCACTACTTCAAATAGGTGCAAGCCGATTTTTTTTTTGTCTTAGGGATAGTAAAGTGGCACCAGCACAATTAACTATATCCACCAGAAATTTAATAGGTTTTGAACTATAGGCACAGCACAGCAAAGCAAAGCAGAAAATTTAATAGTCACAGCACAGCAAAGCAGCACAACAAAGGCAGCACAACACAGCAAAATAAGCAAAAAAAACTTACAAATCAGTAGTGAGAACAGCAGGCGGCGACAATGAGCACAGCACAATGAGCACAGTAGAGGCGGCGACAATGAGCACAGCAAGGCAGAAGAGGCGCTGACAGAGGCGGCGGAGAGGGTGACAGAGACGGCGACAATGAGCACAGCAAGGCAGAAGAGGCGGTGACAGAGGCGGCGGAGAGGGTGACAGAGGCGGCTAAGAGGGAGGGTGATAGAGGCGGAGTAGTGAAAAGGATTTTGAAAGAGAAGAGAAGGATTTTGAAGCGGCCCGATCGTTTTCAGAAAGAAATTGGAAGAGAGCTTTTGAAAAACATGGTACACCTCTTTCTACACGGACATTTAGTAAAAGTCCGTGTACAACTCCCCGGTTTTTCTACACGGACTATTTAGTAAAAGTCCGTGTATAATTAGTCTTTCTACACGGACTATTTAGTAAAAGTCCGTGTATAATTAGTCTTTCTACACGGACTATTACGTAAAAGTCCGTGTAGCTCTCCAAACCTTTATACACGGTTTTACCGTAAAATCCGTGTACAATGACTATTTATAAACGGACTATTAACTAAAAGTCCGTGTACAAAAAGTTGAAACATATTAAATTATGTTTCTTTTTATTTTTTATTTCATTATTTCAGATTTCACTAATATTTGAACTAGAGGAATCTAATATTTGATATTTGAACTACAAATGTTTAATTATATATTACAAAGTTGTTTCTAAAAAGGAAATATTACAAGTTTAAATTTTAATGATATTATTTAGACAGATTATTTAAGTTAATTTTAAATAATTTACTTTTTAGTGATTATCCATGAATTAATTATTTGTTGGTTGTTTTGTACTGCTAATTCATATCTATAACAGTATTTATTTAGATAGCATGAAGTTTTTAACAAAATAGTTAAACGGAGAGAAAACAAAATGCTGATTAAATTAAGAACAAAAATATATTACATCAAAACAAAACGAAAAAAAAAGCTAAATTAAATTAAACACTCCTTCACTGGCCTGACCCCCTCCTTTTAATCCAGGGTCTCTTTGGCCTGATCCAAGGATTGCCCCTCCTTTTGTAGGGCTTTGGTGGTGGGTGCTCCCTTGGGCTTCGTCGTGGCACATTTGAGGGCGGCCATGGCCATGTCCTCCTGTAGTTGGGAGGAGGCATTTCATAGCCGGGAGGGACATCGGGAGCATCTTCGGGGGGCAATGGCCATGGCACATTTGCGTCTTCTTCCGGTGGCACCGAAGCTGCCATTTCTTAGCTTCCAAATTCTCAGAGAAAAGTAATCGAAAAGGGGAGTTTCTCATCAGATTATATTGAATTTTGAAGTCTTTTCGTCTTCTGAATTAAAAAGATAATTAAGGCAACTTCTCGAATTCCATGCATGTACAAAAGGCTTTTCAAGGTCGTTTAATTTTGAATTTCGTCTTATAAGAATCATACACGGTTATTTAATTAAAAATACGTGTACAAAAGCAACGTACACGGGCTATTAAGTAAAAGTCCGTGTAGCTCTCCGAACCTTTATACACGGACTATTAAGTAAAAGTCCGTGTAGCTCTCCAAACCTTTATACACGGTTTTATCGAAAATCCGTGTACAATGACTATTTATAAACGGACTATTAACTAAAAGTCCGTGTACAAAAAGTTCAAACATATTAAATTATGTTTCTTTTTTTTTTCATATTATTTAAACTAATAATAAATTATCTAAAATATATAGTATCACGTCTAATATTTAAAACTTATAATAATAATAACTAATACCCGGTTTTTTATTATTATTAAAATTTGAACTATAGACATTTAATATTTGTACTAGTAATTAAAAACTAATACTAATATTTTATATTTTATTTTTATTATATAATATCTTAACTAATATTTTGAAAACTAATACTAATATTTGAAATAGAAATTTTGTACCATTATTATAAAAAAATGAACTAACATTTGAACCAGAGAGCTACAAATATTTTATTTTTGAACTACAAATATTTTATTCGTAATATTTAATATTCATAGTAATATTTAAAAACTAATACTAATATTTTATTTTTTATTTCATTATTTCAGAATTCACTAATATTTTAAAAACTAATACTAATATTTGAACTAGAATTTTTTTAATATTATTAAAAAACTGAACTAATATTTGAACTAGAGGAATCTAATATTTGATATTTGAACTACAAATGTTTAATTATTACAAAGTTGTTTCTAAAAAGGAAATATTACAAGTTTAAATTTTAAACAAAAAATAAATATTACACACCGGATTTTTTTTTCCTTTTTCTCTTTTTTTTCTCCTTTTCAACAGTACTCTCGGCCCATATTCCTTCATTGTGGTCGGATCGCATGTAGTTCGCTCCGTCGTTTTCTTCAATTGTTGCTACCTCAGGGTCCATGTCGGCACAAAATGGAGGTATTTCGTCGAACTGGTCATACTCTTCTTCATCAACGACATTTTCTACCCCGACAATCCTTCTTTTTCCAGATAGGACGACGCTCCACCTATCATCACTCGGGCCAGTGACATAAAAGACTTGGGTGGCTTGCTTGGCGAGTATAAACGGATCATCAACATACCCAAATTTGTTAAAATCAACGAGTGTGAACCCGTCGTTATCAACTTTAACACCCCGGTCTTCGACCCATTGACACCGAAACAAGGGAATGCTCAGGCGAGGATTGTAAACGAGCTCCCAAATTTCTTCAATGACTCCATAATATGACCTCGATGCTGTTACAGCCCGGCCATCCCCAGATCTACTGAATTCTTGAGACGTCGCCACCAACGTCACCCCACTATTTTGCATTGTACTCTTCTCACTTTGCTGTTTAGTGTAAAAAGTATAACCGTTAATTTCGTATCCTTGGAATGTTTTGACAACAATTTGGGGTCCTTCGCCCAGCAGTTTAACAATTTCAGGTACGGGGTGTGACTTCACTCTTTCTTTCAGCCATCCTATAAAAGAACGATTATGCTCGTTAGTAAGCCACTTCTGACTTCTCGTGTAGTTCTGTTGTTTAAGGATTGTCATGTGCTCATCTATGTAGGGAGCAACATCTGTCATGTGCTGTAGTACAATAAAATGTGCCTTATGTAGATCATTTATATCAGCAACTACGGCTCTCAACCCAATTGTCCCGACTCCTTGGAGCCTTCCCTCGTATCGCGACTTCGGAACGCCAATTGGATCCACACCGGCCATGTAGTTGGTGCAAAACTCAATCACCTCTTCTGTGGAATATCCTTCTATAATGCTACCTTCAGGCCGATGTCGGTTCCTCACGTACTTTTTCAAGATGCCCATGTATCTCTCGAACGGATACATATACCGCAGGAACACGGGACCACAGATCTGAATTTCTCTCACAAGATGAACAGCAAGGTGAACCATAACATCGAAAAAAGAGGGCGGAAAATACATCTCAAGTTGGCAAAGAGTAACGACGATCTCCTTTTGCAAAGAGTCCAATTTTAGAGGGTCTATCACTTTGGAATTGATTGCATTGAAGAAAGAACAGAACTTCGTAATGGTTTCCCGAACCTCCTTTGGTAAAATTCCCCGAATTGCAACCGGAATCATATGTGTCAGTAAAACATGACAGTCGTGGGATTTCAGACCAAGCAATTTCAGGTCCTTCTTCGACACCAGCTTCTTAATATTCGAGGAATACCCCGATGGAACTTTAATACTATGAAGGCATTCACAAAAACTTGTTTTCTCTTTCTTCGACATTGTGCACAGTGCGGGGGGTAGGTACGTGCGCTTCCCTTTCTCCTGCGGTGCAAGCTCGGGTCGTATTCCCATTTCAACCATGTCTTTCCGAACTTTAATACCATCTTTAGTCTTTCCCTTAATGTTCAACAGTAAACCGATCAAACTGTCGCAGACATTTTTTTCAACATGCATGACATCTATGCAATGTCTCACTTCTAAAAATTCCCAGTACGGTAGATCCCAAAATATGGACCTTTTTTTCCAAATATTCTTCGGTGGTGCTTCGCCACATTTTCCAAAAATAACATCAAGGTTTTTTACCCGATTGAAGACACTTTTCCCGTCTAATGGACGACGGGCCACTCCAAGCTCAATTTTCCCGTTGAATGCACTCTTCTTCTTACGGTATGGGTGATTAACAGGAAGAAACCTACGATGCCCCATGAAAACATTCTTCTGACAATTTTTCAGCCTCAGCACCTGCGTGTCATCTTCACAGATAGGGCACGCTTTTGCTCCTTTACAAGTGTAACCCGATAAATTCCCGTACGCGGGAAAATCATTTACTGTGCAAAACACCATGGCCCGCATTTGAAATACCTCTTTGCTGTACGCATCCCAGACCGGGACGCCATCACGCCATAATTTCTGGAGGTCCTCAATTAATGGTGCGAGATACACATCTATGTCATTTCCGGGTTGCCTGGGTCCTTGGATTAGTAATGACATCATTATATATTTGCGTTTCATGCACAACCAAGGAGGAAGATTATAGATGGCTATAAGAACTGGCCAAGTACTGTGCCGACTGCTCAAGCTTCCAAACGGACTCATTCCATCTGTGCTCACCACAATCCTAAGGTTTCTCATTTCGGAACCAAATTCTTTGAAGTGTCTATCAATGTTCCTCCACTGAGGAGAATCGGCCGGGTGCCTTAGTTTACCGTCTTTTTTGTGCTCTTCTTCATGCCAACGCAATAATTTCGCATCCTTGGAATTCGCAAACAACCGTTTGAATCTCGGTATTATCGGCAAATACCACAACACCTTAGCCGGAGGCCGGCCCTTTTTGTCATCGTCACAATCATCAGTAATGTCCTGGTCCTTACGTTTATACCGTGAAACACCGCATTTAGGACAGACATGCATGGTCTCGTACTCGTTACGGTACAATACACAGTCGTTCGGACATGCATGTATTCTTTCGATCTTCAACCCCATTGGACATATCAATTTTTTCGCCTGATATATTGTACCGGGTAACTCGTTGTTATCTGGGAGCATTTCTTGTAAAAGCTGTAATAAGGACGTGAAACTCTTATCGCTCCAACCATTGTCTGCCTTTAAGTTTAATAATTTCAACACAGCTGACAGTTTCGTAAATTTGGTACACCCGGGATACAACTGCTTTTTGGAATCATTAGACAAATTTTGGAATTTATCATAATTTTTATCACTAATTTCATCTTCCGCGTCACGAAACATTTCCTCCAGATTTTCAATAAACTCGTATTCTACATTTTCACCAGAATTCATCTCCATCTCATCATCGTCGGTTCCGGGTTCAATATCATCAAAAATTTCGGCATCCTCGTAATTCTCGTTCCAATCAAGTTCAAAATTATCAGAAATTTCTACATTCTCATCATTCAATTCACAACGATTAAAATCTTTATTGGTACTACTACTTTCACCAAATTTCTCACCGTGCATGATCCAACATGTATATCTCTTCTTAAATCCCCGACAAATTAAATGACCTCTAATTTCTTCGGAGTCCACAAATCTTAAAATATTTTTACAATCTCTACAAGGACACAAAATGTCTTTTTCTTTTTTCTTCACTCTATACATCTCAGCAAATTTTATAAACTCATCAACGCGAACCAAATATTCTTCACTGTCACGTCGCAATTCGTACATCCAGCTTCGATCCATCTGGAAATTAAATTATAAAAATGATTTGATCAATTAATCAAGCATGGTCAACATATATTGTACCAAATTTTGGGCTTACAAAGGGCCGGTTTACAATCCTAACCCACTCTTTGAATATTGTGTCTCATATGTGAACACATATTAGCGAGTTTTAATTAGTATTTGAGAAAAATTCGGCAGCATTTCCCCTTAACTCCCCAAGTATGCGTACGAACCACATACTCGTAGGAGCAATAAGGGAAAATACCGTCGAACTTTCCTCAAATACTAATTAAAACCCACTAATATGTGTTCACATCCTAAATGAGACACAATATTCAAAGAGCAGTCCCAAAACGGGGACTGTCCAAAATTAATCCCTATTGGATTAATTTTGAACGGGCATGGACCTAAAAATCATTTATAGGTCGGTTATTGGACAACAATACACTAATTATATATTTACATTACCTAATTACTAATTAAATCAAGCATGCATGCATATATTACACACCTAAGTAAATAAGCAATAATAATTACTAAACAGAAAATTAGAGAGGAAAAAGGAAAATATGTATATACTAACCTTCGAAATTTAGAGAGGAGAAAATAAAAACTTCAAAGATGACAGCTTCCAGCTATGCTAGCCTTTAATTTGCGGAAATCAGATCTCAGTTCAACACAGACAGAGGGCGTATTAATTACTTTGATCAAAACGGCGCAGCTGGAGCTAGAAGTCTCTGGAAGAGAAGGGCCCTTTTATATTGGATAAAACCCTACGCGGATTTTCTACACGGATTTATACTTAGAAATCCGTGTAGCTCTGTCACAATTTAAACACGGTTATTTATTAAAAAAGCCGTGTACAATAACCCTTTATACACGGATATTTGATAAGAAAACCGTGTAGCTCTCTTAATATTTGTACACGGATATGTTACTAAAAACCGTGTAGCTCTCTTAATATTTGTACACGGTTATTTAATCAAATATCCGTGTAGCAATTCATACACGGATTTTTGTATAATATCCGTGTAGCTCTCTCAATCTTTTCCACACGGTTTCGTTCCACGCGGCTTTTTTCGCCCTAATAAACCGTGTAGCTCTCTCAAACAGTTCTACACTGATTTATAACTAAGTGTCCGTGTATAATTCCTCAATATTTTTAACCCTTTCACAATTTCATATTTGACACACGGTTTTTATATAAAATTAGAAAAACCGTGTACAATGTGCAGTGTAGAATTAGCTTTTTTGTAGTAGTGAACTCACACAAATTTGTTGGTGACTTTTAATGATAATCCACAATTGGAGATAATACCAAATGACAAACCATACAACATAATAGGTCAAAAGTATCATATATATAATCCAGTTATAATTTGATTGGGCTATGCAGATGATGGATCAATTATAAATATGCAGACAATCAATCATTCAACATGACAAATGAATAACAATTTAATCCTTAAAAAATAAAATATTAAACAAGTCCAATAATCCCGCACATGATAATGTAGACAAATAGAATGATCATCGTGAAACATGAATTTTTCCGGACCGTCTTCTCAAGTCCTGCTCCTCATTATTATGCCTATGGCATGATATCATTTTCTCGATTATTATGTATACAATTGTCATGACGAAATCATTTATGTACCTCAATAATTACTTTTATTTCTTTAATCTTTTTTTTACTTGTTAATTAAGTCCGAAAGCCAACAATTCAAACTACATTCTTATTTTCTAAATTTATGGTCAGATCTGAAATGTTCACCATTTTTCAAATTAAACCCTCTAATAAAGTATTATTATCAACACATGGAAATTTAATATGTTACCCCCTTTGTTTCTTTCTATTCTTATAAATTGGTCCCTAGAACAAAAATAAGAGTTAATACCTACTGGTATCGGTCAATTCCAAAGTCAGAACTGTAGGTTTCATACCATTAGGTAAGGATCTTATAGTACTTGTTCTAAGGAAAATAGAAAGGAAATAGAATAAAACTTGGACTTAATTACTCAAAAATGGTCAAAACCTTAATCGGATGGAAATGAACATAGAATCGAGAGAGGTGAATACCCAATAGTAGTGCTAGGCACATTGGCGAGAGTGAGAACACACCACCCATCGATTTGAATCGCGAGATCTCAGTCACGCAAGAAGAGAAACTCATCTATATTTCTTCTATTTTTTCTCATTTTTCCTCATTTTTTTTTTGCTTTTCCTTTCTTTTTGTCTTTTCCGGTTTTATTTGGTTACTGTTTTTTTCCCTTTTGTTTAGGTGAGAGACAATGAAAAGACTTAAATTAAGGGTGAATTAAGGGGTGGGGTGTTTCAACCAGCGGGGCCACATGGCACTAATGCCACGTTAATCATTTCATTTTTTTTTACGCTTTTTGTAAATATAACAAAGTTTATGAAAATTCATAAATAAATCAAATAGTGTTTCAAAGAAGTTTATTTTAACACTTTTTGTAAATAAATCCTTATGTTTTCTAAATTGATAAATAAATCCAACAGTTATTTCAAAGAAAATGATTAAATTTAGTGCATGCTACAATTCTTCCTCTCTTCAAAAGAATTTTGTCCTAAAAAATACATCCGATGAAAATCATATCATAACTAAATTGTACCACAAAGATTAGATTTTATAAATATTGTATTGGCTAAATTATAGATTTACCAAGACATAATAGATTTTAACAAGCATATATGTAGGACAATAACTGGTAATAGAAAAAGTAAGTATTATCTCAATTACCTCCTATAACTATATGTTTATAATTATAATATGATCTACATATAGTACAATGCAAAATACGTACGGAGAGTTTAAACATCTGTTGTAATTAAATATTAAAAATTTGAACATATGTCCGTATAAAAATGACTATTTTATTTCTTACAAGTACCTTAATAACAATATAGTTAACAGTTATCAAGTTTATTAACTATCGCCTTCCTAATTAAAGAAATAATAATATACGTACGCACCTCAATTAATCTTCTTCGTTAACATATATGCACGTTATGTTGCTAATAATGTTACTCACGTAAATTATTGAAAATATCATTAACTTATTTAGTTTCATATGGTTGCTTAATATTTATATAAAACAATTGACTATTATTATATAAGATGCCATAAACTCTATCTATCATATAATCCAAGTACTAATAATCCATTTGTTTAACTGACGTATATGTGTGTGCGCACGCACGTGTGTTGGGCTATTGTACTGCCTGAAGTAAATGACATATTTTACTTCATGCTCATATTTTGAAATTTTAAAGTTCAAACAGTTGATCCAACCGTTCAAAATGATTTCCATGTTAAATTGTGTTGGATGATCAAACATTACATTTTTTGGAATTTTTTTACTATTGTTTTAGAATTTTTTTAAATGGATATTTTCAAATGTCCAGAATTTTCTGAAAAATAGCTTTTTTAAAAAATTCCAAACAGTTAGTAAAAATATTCAAAAAAATGTAAAATTTGATCTCCAAGCTCATTTTTTTATGGAGATCATGTTGAACTGTCCAGATTGAACTTTTCAACTTCAGAAACAAAGATATGAGCGTGAAGTAAAAACGGTTTGTTCCTAAACTGTGGAATAAACGCTTCGGTTTTTATATTTTCAAAGTTCAAAAAGTTCATCCAAACCGTTAAATATTCAATCTATAATAACATGTGCTTGTAGACCAAATTTTATATTTTTTTGAATTTTTTTACTATTTATTAAGTCAGTTTTAAAGTCATTGTTTTCAATGATCTAGAAAATTTTCATTGTTTATTAAAATCAGTGATTTTGAAACTGACTTAATAAATAGTAAACAAATTCCAAAAAAATGTAAAATTTCGTCCCCAAGCATATTTTAATATAGAGATTACATCTAACAGTTTGGATCGACCGTTTGGACTTTGAAAATTGGGAAACCAATTGATTGCACCACACGGCTCCGAAACAAACGTTTTGATATTAGCCAACCTCTATATATATATATATATATATACACACTCATCCTCACTCTCTCTTTTTTCTATTATTTTTCTTTCTTTAATGATATATTAACTACTCAGATAGACATGTTTGTGGAATTCAGTCTAATCAGTTCTTTAATAAAGATATTCTTTTAAATTCACTCGGATGGTTAAACAATAAAAAGTATATATTTTTAATTCATTTCTTCATCAGGCCTATGATTCGAACCAACTAATTTACCACCCAATCACCCATACATAACTAGCTGACTTAAATTCTGAAATAGTTAATAATATTTTGGTTGCAATAATATACTTATTTTCTGAACCAGGCTTAGGGGTGTCAATGGTATCGTATTCAATATGGTGGGTATGGGTTAGATTTTTATTAGATAGCTCATTTGGTATGGGTATGCATGGGTAAGGTTTTTGTTTGTTAGCTAAACGGGTAAGGATGCAGGTAAAGGCTATTTCTTACCCGTTACTCTATAAGATAATTATTGGAAAAAAATATATATATAGATGTATATTCAATTAGGGATCACATAAAACATTGCAAGTGCAATGCACGGAGCATAATAAATTATTATGTTTGATTGGATTACTCGTTATTGCAAGTGTAATTGCGCATCTGTTTCTTTTTCAATTATTTTTATTTCCACGTCTTGTTTTTCAGTTAAAGATCTAAACAAAAGATAATCATATTTTGAATTTCCTAGCTTCGATGATGCACGAACGATCAAGAAATTGAAAGAAGTAATGGAAAGATAAATTTCGTTCTGAGATCACACAGATTCTCAATTCTTTGATAAAAACTGATACATAAAAACTAACTTCTGCCACAAGACACGAGTCTATTTTAAATACAAAACCCTAGAACAGAAAAATGCTTAAAAGACCCTAAAAACGCTGAAATTATAAAGAAAACGCTGAAATTATAAAGAAAGGCCCAAAAGTCCATGAAGGAAGGCTCGGATCGCGAATCTGAGCCCGCAAAATGGGCGAAACGGATCGTAGATGGGTTTCGGATCCGACTTTGGGCTGTGGAGTTCCTGTCAAAATTTCAGCCCGATCCGACGGACGGATCAAAAGTTATGCCCCTTTTTGTGAAGCATGCGCAGATTGCATCATTCGATAAAAAAATATTTTAGTTGGAATTAATCGCATTAAATAAAATTAATTATTATATTAGTATTGTTCATTATTCGCCAACTACCGTTTCGTTACCCAATAATATTAACGGGTAAGAATAGAGTAGGATAAAACTAATTCTTAATAGGTATGAGTATGAAAATGCTTTCACCTGAACTGTATCTTACTCATTGACACCCTTAACGTGACTATAGTAGTTAAATTAGTAATATCGGTCTATATTGTATGAATTACTTTACTCATACTTATTACTTTCTAATGGCAAGAAAGTATGTTTTATATATAACGAGTTTATTCACTATAAACTCATTTAAAATGAAGATTGGTTGGATATGTACTACAAAAAAAACATCTCCATTTTATTTAGATAAATTACATTAGGGTTGAGGCAAGAGAGTATTCATGTTTATATATGTTATTTTTTTTTTTTTGAGTAAGAACCAGGATCAGTTTATATATGTTATTAAACACGTAATTTTCTTCCAGTATGGCGCATGATGAAGAAGGCGTGGTCCTAGGCCACATCACTGACCAACGCAAAGTCATCCCCAGCTCGGAGAAGGAGATGATGAAATTTATCGCAACAATTGTCATTCTGGATTGGATGGCCAGCGGGCTCGGAATTGTGAAGTCTCTGTGGGCAACGATGCTGGGGAATAATTATCTTGGATTCATCACCCTGATTATTCTCTTTGAGTGCATCCACAACATCTGCCACATCAGCAAGCTTGTATTGTACCACATGCATAACATGCAACATTTGCCCAACCCGATTTGTGTTATCAGTCGGCTCTTCCACTGGCTCGAGATCTTCTCTGTCATTACTTCTGGTTTTCTCTCCGTGGTGGGATTAGCCTATTTGTTGCGCACAGATGACAAGCAACCTAAGGCACTGGTGTTATATGTGTTCTATGCCATGGCAATCTCAGAGGTACTGGTGTTCCTTGTCGCGAGGGCCATTTGGAACGTGAGGTACTGCAGATTGCTCAAGAAAGTGGAAGACGAGCTCAAACTCGACGAATCTGGCATGGACTTAATTAAGAGATTCTTCTATGGTATGCATTGTAAGTGCGTAGAAAATTGGAACATTATTGATGCACTAGAAATGGATCAGGTCACCTTTGCTGGAGATCTCCTTCTTTCAAGCTCAGGTGAAATGCAATTGATGGCAGCAAGTTATTTGAAATCACTCTCGACCCATCCAAAGTTATGTGATGCTGCACTTTGTAAGATCGGAACATCAAATGTTGTGATTGAGCGGCTGATCCAGATGTTAAATTCGGAAAACCTATTTGATGAGAACATCAGAAAATTTGCAGCCGTAATTGTATCCAAGTTAGCTGATAAGGAACCAAATGTACGGCGTGTGGCGGGAATGGACGAAGCGATGAAGTTGGCAATTTATTTGATGGGTGCCACGTAATACTGAAAATAGAGTGAGGCTATGGTACTATGCATAGCTCATATATGTTCATACTATGGATCAATATCTCTATTTTTAAATTAATTGATCTGAACTATTGAACTTGATCGCCAGATCTTTACTAAAAAATATACTGAATTTTATGTATTATTTGTTTTATGTAAAGAACGCAGTTTCCCTATCAATTCATCATGTTCCCGCTATAAGTCAATTCATAATTTTAGCGGATTTCTTTTATGATTGAATTTTTTTCTCTGATTCATTAAAAAAAGAGAATCCAATTATTCTTTATTTTGATTTAGAAATGAATGTGTAGAAGAAACCGTATATTGATAAAATATGGATTTTAAAAATCAAAAGAGTATAAACTAATTGGATAAAAAAGGGAAGGGGAATAACTTTTCTATTAAAAGGGTCAATTCTTAAAATTCGTGATTAAAAGTTTGAGCAAAGCACAAGCTATTATAAGATATAATTGTAAATAAGAACAGGTTGTGGTTTTAGATCTTATACATTAATTACAACAGGCTCTGGTTTTAGATCTTCAGTTTCCCTTACTAGTCTTATCTTCTATGAACTTTTCACTTCTAAAATTCAACACTAATCTTATGGCTCGCTACAATATGCGCAGACAATCAAATTACTGCTTAATGTAATACACAGACAATCAACTATTTTTTACATATAAAATAATAATACCCACTCCATATGATCAAATTATTTTTCTAAGCTTTTCTAAACTATTTACTATATTCTGTGATGCTCGAATACTATAAATTAATTAATTAACTTTTGGTAGCTCCATTTTTAGTATTCTGCGAAAAATATGTTCACCAGTATATTCACTAGTATTTACAGCTGAAAGACATCGTATATTTGCAATTTATTTACTTATTGATTGGATTAGCGTACAAACATCAAGTTAATTTTTTTTTTCTTTTATTTCATATATATCATATATGCTCGACTTTTGTAGTTGGGATTCTTAAGTTTGTATGGAGGCACATTAATTAATTGCTAAATATCTAAATTTTCAAAATTAGTAAAACTAACTTTTATAAATTCATTAAATTCATTAAAATTAACTTATAAATCTTTTTTGTATTGACCGCTGACTTTATACTGAACACATTACTCGTGAGATATATTAGTTTCAATATATGGTTTAAGTTTGTCATTTGCAACCAATCTGATAGGTAAAGGAGACAAGCTTATCAAGAAGCTAGAAAATTAAAAAGAATCATTTTAAGCTAATGAATCCTTAGGCTTTAATCAAGTTACTTCCAAGCTGAGTAAATCATTTTTTTATGTATTGTTTCTTTTACGTAAAGAAGGCCGATTCTCCCTCAATTCTTGATGTTCCTGCCTTAAATCAATTTATAATTTCAGCCAATTTCTTTAATGATTGAATTTCTTATTGAATGCATTACAAAAATTATTTGTAATCATTTTCATATTTTGAATTGGAGATGGATACAGAAACAATGTACTCAGATGAGGATTTGCTAGACTTGTATACCGACGATGTACTTTTCACTTGGTGTCGTATGATGGATGGTACTGGTACATGGATTTGAGAATTTGTTTAAAGGGTAATTATGTTATGATGTTTGTATGCAAGAACTTGTACTTGGGTTTTGTTTTGTTAGGACAAGAAATGTGTTCTCTTTTGTTGATGGATGGATATAATAGGGATGATTTTGCTTGCTTTAACAACTGTAAGTCATATGGTTTTGATACCAGCTGTTTGGTATTTTACCCTAAAAACTCGATTGGTAATTTCAATAAGAAATTGGTGGGATATGCCCACTTCTTTCCAATAATTAATAATAATAATAATTGGAGATTGATTCGAAAATAAAAGAGCAATAAACAAATTGAATAGAGAAAGGGAAGGAGAATAAAAAAATAAAAGGAAGAGAAGTGGAAACTAACCAAACCAGCAGTGTCAGCCATCATCTCTTCGACGCCCTGCAAATAGTTGTGAAATAGAAGGTGAGTTAGCAAAGCGGTATTTTATATATAGCGTAGGAAGCGAAGCACAAGTTAAATGTTTTCATGACAATAACATGTAGCTAGCGTAAACGACAATACCCAGAAATTTTCATTACCAAATATGCAATGACAATACCCAGAAATTTCCCACGCTGGTTGCCTCTATGTGAAGTCAAAACATATATGAAGTCAAAACAGCGTAGGGTCCTCTTTCGCTTATCATTACACGGCAGGCAAACAAATTTGCAACCACACAATATATTGATTATAATTATAATTATATTACTTTCCTAATATTTGAAGAGAATCAAGCTTCACTAAACAAGATATATTTTCTTTTTTCATTCTATTTATAAGATTTATTATTAAAATAGAATAACTCATTGTATTTAGTTTGCAATATTACCCTTAGTTTAACGCATGCATGGTAAAAAAAAAGTTAATTAAAGTATATATGGTGAATAAAAGAAAATCTCTAAAAACAATTTTGGATCTACGTTGTTGGGAGATATATCAATTTTAATCATTCGTAACAACTAGAAGGTACCTATATATCAAGACTCTTCCTAGTTCCTTAAATGAGAGCGCAGTTTGTGATGGAGAAAATACAAAGGAAAAACTTGAATTCTCATCAGCATACTTTTCCTTAAATGAGAGCGCAGTTTGTGATGGAGAAAATACAAAGGAAAAACATAAATTCTCATCAGCATACTTTTCCTTAAATGAGAGCGCAGTTTGTGATGGAGAAAATACAGAGGAAAAACTTAAATTCTCATCAACATACTTTTCTTTTATAATACTTTTCTTAAAAACTCAGTTACATATTATCTCGGCCACATGGCTCTTATCCGAGACTTTGACTTGTTCAACCATAAACAAGCCAAACAATTTTGTCATTTACATTTATAATATTCTGTCAGACAGATGAAAATGGACACATAATTTAAAACTGCCATATGTATAATAATACCCACTCCATAAGATCAAATTAATTTTTTTCTAAGCTTTTCTGTAGTATTTAATTAGTATCTCCACAAATTGGTCAATATACTACTTCTCTATATTCTAAGAATATTCGAATATTTTAAATTAATTAACTTTTAGTAGCTCCATTTATAGTACTCAGAAAAATATATGCAACAGTGTATTCACTGGTATTCAGAGCTCAAAGACATCTTATAATTTATTTACTAATCGATTGTAGTGTACAACGATCACTACTACAGAAATCATATTTACTACCTCTTAAAATTGACATTTACACCTGTTCGTGTACTGCTAATAATAGTAGGGTTGCTGAAAATATGGGCTTTTTACAACCGGTTAAAAACCGGTGTTAAAAATTGGCGTTAGTTTTAAGACCAGTTAGGATGGGTAAGTTTGTATGGGAGCACATTAATTAATTTATAAATATCTAAGTTTTCTGATAAACAAAAATAAAATTAGCTGATCAAACTGAATATACTAAAATTAACCTTAAAATTGTTTTTGTACCGCTGAATTTATATTTAATTAATTTGAAAAATTATATATTTTTTTAATAAACACATCACTCGTGGGATGAATCTGTTCAAACAATTTGAATTCGTCATTTGAAATATATTCGAAAGGTTTTGGAGGCAATAATATATTGAAATTAATGTCTTGTTTGTTTTACCTAAACAAGTCCGATTCTCTGCCGATTCTTGATGTTCCCATCGTAAATTAATTCATATATTTAGCCGATTTCATTAATGATTGAATTTCTGATATGATGCATTCAAAATATGACTGCTAATTATTTTTTATTTTTAATTGGAGATGGATTCCGACATCAAAAACCGATAAACTTATTGCATACGAGAAGGACATATCTTTCTATTAATATACACGGTTAATTCTTAAGTTTCTTTATTTAGAATTAATTTGCGCAAACCACGACCTATTATAAGACCAAATTTAAAATAATTAAGAACATAGAAGTCTTAACTTCTTGTGAAATGACAAAAAAAATAAATAAATAGAGAAACTAACCAAATCGACAATCGACTTGTAGTTGTTCATCTCTTCGAGGCTGTGAATGATTTGTTTGTATAATTAAGGAGCATGTTAGAGAGGAAACAAAGAGCTCTTTAGATACATATAAGGAAGGTCTTCCGCGAATTCCTAACGCCTAAGTGCCTATATATCAAGACTCTTCCTAGTTCCTTAAATGAGAGCGCAGTTTGTGATGGAGAAAATACAAAGGAAAAACTTGAATTCTCATCAGCATACTTTTCCTTAAATGAGAGCGCAGTTTGTGATGGAGAAAATACAAAGGAAAACTTAAATTCTCATCGTGTATGAATAGGTGGGTACAGTGTACACAGTTAATGGGCCGTGTCTATATAGTACTTACATATACGGTTAATAGACTTGAACCGTGTCAAATCTAAAAAAAAAGGTGCTGAATATGGAGATTTGCACGGTCAAATTAACTGTGTACAATAACAAGGGTTATATACACGGTTTCTACAAGGCATCGGTGTATTATTTTTGTAAACATACACGGTTTGTTATTTTGAACCGTGTATGATTTCTTTTTCCTTTTTATACGATTTATAATTCACTAGCATCCATATTTGCGAGCCATTAATCATACAATTAATATTAAACATCTTCAATAAATATTCAACATTACAGCATACATAAATCAATCATATTTATTCAAAATTCAACAAACATAAACAATTATTATATTCAACATTAATTTAACATACATAAATTCAAAATTCAATCATATATTCTATCTAACTTTTTAAAATTTTAATAACTAGCATGTTTTATCTCTAGATTTAGGCTTGTCATTTCAAGAATGTCATTGGCTTCATAAATGTGGATGGGAAAATGGAACATCCGTGTAGTCTTGGAAAAAATCAATCCTGCAAATTAACGAACTCTCTTCGCCACAAATTTGACTTTCACACCCGTGTCGAGTTGTGCTTGACAGGGAGGTGTTTTAATTATGCGTACCCCACCATGATTTTGATCTTAGCTCTAAATTTCGATATCATCGGTTTGAATTCAAACTCGAGTATATACGTCAACATTCACTCAAATATTAATACGCAGTTAGCTAGTCTATGAACAGCCAGGTACAAGTATTTCGATGTCGCTCTTGGTCTTATCGGAGACTGACTTGTTAAACAATTTACAGGTCAACTACAAATATAGTGTACTACATGTGTGAACATTTATGAGAAATACTATGCAACCATATCATACTAAGGTTCATTTAACTCAAACTCATATTTAGCCAAATTGCTTTGTATCATGTTATGCACCAACTTAAGAAAAAATATGACCATGTCCCGAAAACAAATTTGGAACTAGTTCAATAAAATGTTTCCGGGTCTTTCTAGTACATTAAAATTATAAGGTACTCTATATATTTCTCTAGAAGTGTTTTCAGAAAAATATTAAAATATTAAAAATATATATGGCTTCTAGAAAAAGAGGAGTCCGCATCGTTTGCATTAACTCAAAATAGCATCTTTTGAGTTAATGCATCTCGGCCGTCGATTTTAAACGGAGCCAATCCGGCCACAACCTATAATTCAGGGGCTCTTTAATATTAGTGTAGATTGAAACTTCCTTTAGTAAATTAATAAATTTTAATACACTCCTTGGATAATTAGAACACATGATAAAATTTTATAATTTGTAAAATTGTACTTATGTTTGCCTCGCAACTTGCTTTAATTAAACAAGGTAATTACAGAATAAATCATCCTTAATTGTTACTATTAGTTTCCAGAAATCTCCATCATTAATTCACCAGCATTACTAGCACGCAGCATCCCCTACAATGGGCAGCAGTACTTGAGAGGCCCATGGATTGATCCCTAACAGTTGCTATCATGTTCCATATTCATTCTTTGAGTAAATTGATCCCTCTCCGCAGCACCTTTGGGGTCTATAGATTCCAGAAATTGGAGCTCCTCCAATATTTGGCGCTGAATTTGTGCAAAAGTTGAGAACATATATATGAATGAATATGCAGTTATATTAAACAGTGTTAAAAAAAACACGAGGTTATTCATGATAAATTTTGGTTGTACATATGATTATTAAGTCACTCAGAACGAGAGATAACATTTACCTCCACCGGCAGTGTACATGTTGTCACAGGGGAACCGATCCGACTTGAGCCGGAATAGCTGATATAACCAGCACCAGCTTGCATGACTTGACTTCAATTGTACAACGCAAATGTCCAACTCTTATTAGGCTTCCTTTCACCGGGCAGGGCACTTGATGTGAGCAGCAAACGTTTCATTACTAGATCTATGACCACCCATGTATCAATGGTAAAAGATGGCCCATGCCAAAGGCAGGCCGCACGGCCCATTTTGACCATGACCCAACATAAGGAGTACCAGTAATTCATGTATTGTATTTAGTTTAAGATCGTAGATTATTTATTCAGCAAAAACTTGGAACAAATCATCTATATATTATTTCCAGTTCAATCATAAAATTCATATTAAAAATTTACGTCACCGCTATATTTAAATATATAAAAATGCATTACGACATAATTAATTAATTAGTGCATTTTAATACATTCATTAAATGGATGATTTGAACACAATATATCCAAATAATTTATAATCATCACCTGTGTATTAATTAATTAATACTAGCCGAAATAAATATGTAAAATGTACTTATGTTCCTATTAGTTTCTAGAAATCTCCATCATTCCTTGACAAGCATTCCTAGCTAGCAGCACCTTTTACCACAACAACTCTCGTCGCAGAACTTGTTGGGGGGTCGATAGGTTGGAGAATATTTAGGTAGTGGAGTATTTTGCACTAGAGCTGTAAAAAGAGTTATAAATTCGTAACTCGCTTATAACTCACAATCTACTCGCTCAGCTACATTGTCTTTGCTCAAAAGATTGGAGTTAACTTTTCCAATCTTTACACAAAAGAAAATCTATCGTTGAATGTGTTAGGATCTTTAAAGGAACAATGGAAGTATACTACTATTTAGGTTTATATGTAATAAAAGTATATAAAAAAATTCTAATTCGAATAATATAAAAAAATTATTAATTTTGTGCTATTCTAAATAAATAAATATTGTTTGAATTGAATTCATAGAAAGAGTGCGGATCTGAAAAAAGAAAATTCCAATTTTCATAGAAATTGCAGTTTAGTATTTTCGAATTAGTACTAGTATGACGGATATAATTTTTTTGAGATAAAAATTGAATCAAACCAAGTTCTCAATGTTAAATATTTAAAAGCAGCTCTAACACAATTTCTTTTCCCCAAACTTATTGTTTACTGTTACTTCTTTTTTTCTTTCTTTTAAGATGGTGAGACATGGCTTTTCTATTGGTTTTCAAAATACAATAAAATGGACTGTTACTGTGGACTGGGAGATGAAGCTTAATTTTGGTTGTACATGATTATGAAGTCACTCAGAACGAGAGATAGCATTTATCAGCATCTTTTGAGGCGATGATGGGAACATAAGCAGAACGAGGGGCTTTGAAAATGGATAAAAATATGTGGAGCATGATTGGAGCACAAAACTAATGGTGCATTTTAACGCTACTCATGATTGAAACACAATATGTCCAAATAATTTATGGTAAAACTACTGCCGAATCATCTATAATTAATTACTGTATTAAACTATTAATACAAGGCAAAATAAAATGGATACAATATGTAAAATTGACTTATGTTGTCTCTCGCTGTAATCTAGATAATTAATTACATAGTAAATTTTCCATAATTGTTGCTATTAATTAATTTCCAGATATCTCCATCATTCTTTGACAAGCATCGCTAGCAGCACCTCTTATCACAACAGCTCTCGCCGCAGCATCTGCTAGGTGGATAGATTCTTGGAGATGGTCTAGCAGTATATGGTCGCCCTGAATGTGTGCAAAAGTAAAGAACATATGAATATGGAGTCATATTAAACATCTTGTGGGTTTTGTTTTCAGGTACAAGTTGATAAAGCAACGGTTATATTTTTTTTGTAAGAATAGGAGCCTAGCTTCTATTTTTATTAACCGCAATTGGTTACGGAATCTGGGCAGGGTTTTGACAGGTAATTCTGCAATAGATTTACATATTGATAGAAAGATAAGAAAACATAAAATACAAAGAAAGAAAATTTTGAGAAAAGAAAAGAAATGAAGATTAAAACATCATTAAACTAATTGCTCATTTTCATTATGTGACCGCAGCACTTGACGGGTTGATGGATTGGAGGATACCTAGGTTTTGTAGAAAGGGCCACTGAATTTGTGCAAAAGTTGAGAACATATGAATGAATATTTATAGTAAAAGTAATGCCCAATCATATATAATTACTGTATTAATACAAGCCGAAATAAAAATGAATACAATAGGCAAAATGTACTTGTGTTCTCTCAACTTGCTTTAAACAAGGTAATTACATAATATATCATCCTTAATTGCTGCTATAATTACTATGAATAAATCTTTATCATCCTTAATTGCCCCTTTAGAAATAAAATATTATAGTATGCTGGAAAGGGAAGTAGTCGCTTTGATTTTTGGAAAATAGGTAACATTGGCTAATTTTTACAGTGCACACCGTAGAAAAATTTCACCATAGAAAAAATTCGGTGCAAGTATTTTATTAAGTTGTAACGGTAAAAAAAAAAACATTTCATATAAAGGGGTAAAAAAAAAGCATTTCATATAAAGGGGTAAAAAAAAAAACATTTCATATAAAGGGGCAATAATGTGTGGTACCAAGGCCATCCCACCACATTAATGGAATTGCTAGCTAATGGTATTTAACCATACAAAATAGGTCAGAGAATAAAAATAGTAGATATACCATCAATTAATCAGGCCTTCCCTTTTCAGCAAAAAAACAAATATTTTATTTCTGAATAAGAAAAAAAACCTATTTAGACGTGAGTTCTGATCTGAATTATTGTTATATTTATTTGGACACAATGCAAACATATTTCTTTACAATTAGTAAATTGGCTGGCCATGCATATTCTACTAATTTAATTAACTAAGAGTGTGTGTTTGAATCATTAAAGAAAGAATGGAAGCAAAATGCTATTTTTTCTGTTATTTCTTGAGCAATCTCCTAATTATGTGATTATATATGATATGTTCAGATGCTTGATATCTAATAACACTGTTTAGAACTGACTTCTAGAAATAATATTGCATTTGGACGTAATACAGACCCATTTTTTTTTCTAAATGATGTCTTTGGATCTTTAAAAAAAATGAAAACATAATGCTATTTAGATTAATTAGTACATGAAAATTGTGCAAGAAAAGTGTTAATTTGAATAATATGAAGAAAGTGCTATATTTGTGTTGTTCTGAATAAACAAATATCATTTGGATTGAATTCTTAGAAAGAGTTCAAGAGAGCAAATTTAATTTCTGTAGAAATATTAATGATCAATATCCATAAGAGATATTTTATCCGGATTTCCAACCAACGAAGTTCAACACAGAAAGTTAATTCTCAATCTGAATAATATAGCAAAAATAACATTTCCACTATTACCAATTAAACAGCTAAATCACTATTTTTTTGCCCCTTAAACTTATTGTTTCTTGTTAATTGTTTTGTCATCCTTCCTTCAAAATGAAAGACTTCATTGTAAAAATGGATACCCAAGGCTTATCTATTCTTTTGTAAAACACACTATTAATCTATAATATGGTTGTACATTATTATCAAGTCACTCAGAACGACAGAGCATTTACGTACCTCTATTGCCACCGGGAGTGTTTGGTCTAAGGGGATTGTAGGTGATTCCAGCAGAAGCAGCAGGTTGCATGGCCATAGCGCTGAGCAGCAAACAAAGGATCATTAATACACTCCTCATTTTGCTCATTTTCTCCCCAGAAACTCTTAGCACTTTACAAAATACCAGTAACTAGCTGTGTCCCTTGATTTCTTCATCTTCATCATTTTATACTGGTAAATTATAACGAGACCTGTGCAAATCAACTCCCAAGTCAAGTCTCCCACCTGCCTCTGCTTTCCAAGTCTGAATTTATTTTGACTTCATCACTCCCAATTTGGTTAACATTTGCTACACGGAATGACTACTAACAGTATGAATTCATGTCATCTAAGGTAACTCAAATTATGAGGTTGAATATTGACCATCCGATATACATTGGCACGGATATTAAAGGGACCCCGTACATTCTATCTAGGATTCTGATCAGATGGTCCGAATTTAAACTCAAAATTTGAGTTACTTCATGGATAGGAACTCTAACAAGATTCTGGTCAAGGTAGAACGAAAATGCCTTAGTCTTACTTGAGTTACTTTATATGCTGAAATACTGACCTCAAATATCAAGTTAATTTGAATTTTGAGTGGAGCTGTCTTTTCACCGTAGAATTTCAACAACCATAAATGAAGAAAAAAGATTGAAATCAAGTGTGAAGTTTGAATTTTTAGTGTAGCTGTCTTTTCACCGTAGAATTGCAGCACCCACAAACGAAGACTCATTTGGACATGTATAAGTCAACTTGTTCCATCTCTTATTTTTTTTAAACTTTTTTTTACATGAATTTCTTAATTTTTTGTTTCAACATTCAATAAAATAAATCTAATATTTTCATATTAATTTAGTGTTTTCCGACCGAAATTTTTATACATAAGAAAATAAAAAAAATAGTAAAAATAAGAAATGCACCGTGGGATTTTGAAAAATGGGAAGGCAATAGGGGGCCATGGCGTCCTTGCGGAACGCCATGGCACAGTCCAGACCGTGGAAAAAAAACGAAAAGGAAAATCAAATATGGAACGCCATGGCTCAAACCAATCCGGAAAAAAAAAATCAAAAATTTGGCAGCCATGCATGGCTCAGCCCAACCCAACCTTCATCTCTCGCCATGGCTCATTGCACAATTTCATTCAATAGTATCACCTTCGTTTCTCCGCTAAATTTGTGAGCTTAAGAATACCTAGTTTTACTCAATTTAACTTTAACATATATCAAATTAATCGTTGAATTCGATCACTCTTACATTAATCTTTTTTAAAATAATAAAGTTTGAATGTATTAAAGTTAGGAAAGAGCTTTATTTAATCCCTTATTTTTTTCATTTTTTCACATAGTAAGGTCTACAGATCCAAAACAAAACAAATAAAAGCTACAAAACAACTAAAATGTATATTATATTTGACTAGCATGATATTCGCGTGATGCAGAAGATAATTTAACATTTTATTATCCAGTACATCTCTTTTGATTTGATGAATTATCTGAAGCTACAAAAAAAATTAGAAAAAGTTTAATTGCGAGAGATGAAGGATGGGTGGCCCAATTTTCCATTGTTTTTTATTTTTTCCGGATTGGTCTGAGCCATGGCGTCCCATACTTGAATTTTTTTTCGTTTTTTTTCCACGGTCTGGACTGTGCTATGGTGTCCTACACGGACGCCATGGTCCCCTACTGAATTTCCATTTTTCAAATTCCCATGGTGCATTTCTTATTTTTAATATAATTTTTTTAATTTTCTTATGTATAAAAATTTTGGGTTTTCCGAACTTGTGACGCGGGGATTCTCCGTCAGCACTTAATTTAAGCGGACCCCATAAATAACAATAATCATGGAGCCCAATTCATTCCAAAATTTTTATACATAGGAAATAAGAAAATATTAAAAATAAGAAATATCACGTGAGAATTTGAAAAATGAGAAGGCAGTAGGGGGCCATGGCACACTCAAGACCGTCGGAAAAAAAAACGGAAAAATAAAAACAGATCTGGGCAGCCTTGGCACACCCCAACCTGCAAAAAAGAAAAAAAAAATATATTAAACTGGGTCACCATGGCTCAAGCCAACCCAGAAATGAAAAAAAAAAATAGAAAACTGGGCCGCCATTGCTCAAGCTAACCCAGAAATTTCAGTGAGTAGTTCAATAATTTAGACCAGATTCAAAATTTAATTTGGAGAAAATGGCTACATGGAATTTTTTGTTCTTTATACCAAAATAAAAGTATGAAATTCTAGTTTTCAAATAATATAATTTCTCTATACAAAAATATTACAGATTGGTACAGTTTTAACGATTAACTGACAGAGATCAGAAATCAGAAAAGCTGAAATTTCAATGAGCAGTCCTATAATTTTGATCATATTCAAAATTCAATTTAGAGAACATGACTACATGGATTTTTGTGTTCTTTATATCAAAATAAAGGTATTGAAAGTCTAGTTTCCATATAATAAATTTCTCTATACAAAAATATTACAGATTGGTACAGTTTAATTTAACGATTAATATAATTTCATCACTCCCAATTTGATTAACATTTGCTACAAAGAATGACATATAACAGTATGAATTCATGTCCCCTAAGGTAACTCAAAATTTTAGTTTGAATCCGGACCATCCAATATACTTTGGGAAGGATATTTTAAAGGCATCCTGTGCATTACATCTAGGATCAGATTGGTCCAGGTTCTGATTAGACGGTCCGAATTTAAATGAAAAATTTGAATTACATTCTGATACAAACTTTAACAAGATTCCGGTCAAAGTAGAACGCAAATGCCTTAGTCTTACTTGGGTTGCTTTGCTGAATTACTGACCTCCACTATCAAGTTAATTTGAATTTGGAGTGGAGCTGTCTATTCCCTTGGAGTGGAGCTGTCTTTTCACTGTATAATTTCAACACATATATATGAAGTTCCCAGGGAGATAATTTTATATTTTTAGAAAATATTATAAATTACGAAAAGGAAAGACAATGAGTACTTTTATTTTTTTATACATATAAAGAACGATAGGTAGAAATTTTTTACCGATTTAAAAAATTTTAACCAGTAAAAATTTCAACGAACCAAATTTTTTTAAAATTTAATTCTATAGTCGGTGGTTTGAATGAGTAGAATGACGAACTATTTTTTTTTAAGTTATTTTTATATAATTTTAGAATTTGATGTACCAAAAGGATCATGACAAATGATCCGTATCCAATGTTTGAACCGAGATCAATACCTTGAATCCAAATATTTTTATTGTTTTCCAGCAACAAACCATACAACAATATAATGAAAATATTGGCCACAAAAAATTTGGCCTGAAAATTTTTTGGATCTGAATTTTTGATGCTCGTTCCAAATTCTAAGATACTTCTTATATTTTTCTATATTTTTAAATAATAATTATAAAAATAGAAAAAAAAATATCTTCATTCTCCATTAAAACAAATGATCGATGGAATAAAAAAATAAAAAAAAATTTGGATCGGTAAAAATTTCACCAATTATTTTATGCATTGAAAAACAAAAGTACTCTTTATGTTTTCCTCTCTTATTTTATTATATTTTCTATAAATAAAAAAATTCTCTCCTTGGACCATGTTCTATCTCTTTTTTTAACTGTTACCTAGCTTTTAGACATGAATTTGTTAACGTTTTGTTTGCTTTTATTTCAAAATTGAATAAAATTAATTAAATATTTTCAAACTTTTTTAGTGCTTTTCCAAACTTGTGATGCGGGGAATCCGTATTTGTGCTTGCAACAGGAAATGTACTTCAAAATTGGTAATAGAGAATCTGAAATTCCTTTAAGCAGTATTTGGGCTTGTGGGCTTACTAAAACCTATGACCAAACATGGTATCAACGATAAGATGGAGGGCCCATGCCAAAGGCACCGCACGGCCCATCACCATGACCAACAAACTCATTGTACACTGCTTAAAAATGCATCACAATTCACAAGATTAGTTGGAATTTCATTTAATACATTGGATGAATTATTAGAACACAATATATCCAAATAATATATATTAAAAGTAATGCCCAATCATCTATAATTAATTTTTTTGAGAAACAATCATCTATAATTATTGTATTAATACAAGCTGAAATAAAATGGATACAATACTTGTGTTCTCTCAACTTGCTTTAAACAAGGTAATTACATAATATATCATCCTTAATTGCTGCTATAATTAGTATCCAGAAATCTCCATCATTCTTCCATCAGCATCTCTAGCAACACCCATTACCACAACAACTATCCTTGCAGGCGCACCCGAAATGGATTGTGGATGTAGGGTTTTCTCTGTTTGTTAGACCAGCCTGGACTGAATCTGTGCAGAAGTTGAGAACATATGAACATGGTCTTATATTAAACACTCTTAATATTACGATCCAAACAGCCAAAATGCCATTCAAAATCTGTCACTATCCACGAAGGTAAAACTAGTGTTTACTGCCGGTATCGTCGCGGATCCTCTCGTTGGTAATTGTCACTTTTTACCCTCGCACAGATAGTGTCAATATTGTTTTTTTCCGTACCCTCACGAATGAATACATTGTAATGGAGACACATGGCTTATCTATCGGTTTTCAAAATACTATAATATGGACTCTTACTGTGGACAAGGAGATGAAACATAAATTTGGTTGGACATGATTATTAAAGCACTCAGAACGAGAGAGAGCATTTACCTTCGAGGACCATTCTACAGCCTGGAACGTAAGCGGAGACGCCAATAGAAGCATTTTGCTTGGTCATAGCGCTAAGATGCAAACAGAGGATCATGAATTCAATCCTCATTTTGCTCCCCAAAAACTCTATACTGATATACTCTACTAGTAACAGCAGCAGTAGCAGTGTGCAGTGTTCAATTCTTATTTCTTCCATCTTACCCATTTTATACTAAAACTTGTAACAAGAACTGTGCAAGTCACTCCCTCCCTGCCTTATGCTTTCCCAACTCTGAATTAGCTTGTCTCGGTACAGAATAATAGCTCTAACTTGGTTACTTTTTCCTACAATAAAGGAGTAATAACAAAATTCCGGTCAAGGTACAACGCAAATGTCTCTTTTACTTGGATTGAGATATATTTAGATGGTTCATTGGGAATTCATATCATCTAAAGTAACACAAATTTTGAGTTTAGATCTGGACCGTCCAATCTGTTTGGACACGAATATTAAAGGAGCCTTGTGCATTTCCCCTCAGACTGAATTGGTTCGAATTCTGATCGAACAATCTGAATTCAAACTCAAAAATTTGAGTTACCTCAGAGGATGGGAACTAATTTATGGGTCCTATATATGACCAATGTAATTCAAATTGCCAAAAGTAACTTTGAGTTTGATTTCGGAACGTCTGATCAGAGAGACCAATTTGGGTCCGATGGGTTCCACGTCTGTATGATCTGCTGTAAGATCCGTGCACGCTGCTTCAATATGTGTGCGCATCAGCTTTAATATTCGTGCATTGATACTATGCCTATGTTATTGTACCATTGATACTATGCCTATTTATTGTACAGTTGGTACGTACCGTTGTTTTTTACCTAATGTTGCTTTTTCTAAATAAACTAAAAGACTATATGTTATGCTTGATTTAATCTAAGCCACTCGATCAATGATGGATGACTGAGGTCGATCCTCATCTTCTTAATTATTTTTAACATTTTTAGAATTATTTATTTACCAACATAGTTAAGGAATACAAGTAATTGATGAATTATATTCAGTTACTTTTGGAAAATAATCATCTGTAGATTATTTTGAGTTTAATCATAAAATTAAGTTTACATCACCGGCCGCTGTATTTAAATATATAAAAATGCATCACTATTCACTACATCATTAATTAATTAAAGAATTTTAATACATTCATTAAATGGATGATTTGAACACAATTAATATATCCAAATAATTTATAGTAAAAGTACTAGAACGTACTGCCGATATCATCTATAATCACTGTATATTAATACAAGCCGAAATAAAATGGATACAATATGTAATATGTAAAATGTAGTTATGTTGCTGCTAGTTTCCAGAAATCTCCATCATTTATTCACCAGCATCGCTAGCAGCACCCTTTACCACAACATCTCTCGCGGCAGCACGTGCTGATTATTCGATAGGCATAGACTCGAGGTTTTTTAGGTCCTCCATTGATTGGCGCTGAATTTGTGCAAAAGTTGAGAACATATGAATGAATATGGAGTTACACTAAACAGCGTGTAAGTAAACAACGAGGTTATCCATGTACAAGAATTAATTTCATTTAATACATTGGATATTTAGAACCCAAGATATCCAAATAAGTTATAGTAAAAGTAATGCCCAATCATATATAATTACTGTATTAATGCAAGCCGAAATAAAATGGATACAATAGGCAAAATGTACTTGTGTACTCTCAACTTGCTTTAAACAAGATAATTACATAATATATCATCCTTAATTTCTGCTATAATTAGAATGCATAAATCTTTAACATCCTTAATTGCCCCTTTAGAAATAAAATATTATAGTATGCTGGAAAGGGAAGTAGTTGCTTTGATTTTTGGAAAATAGGTAACATTGGCCAATTTTTTACGGTGGAAACAGCTAAATCACTATTGTTTTCCCCTTAAACTTGTTTTCCTGTTACTTGTTTTATCCTTTCTTGAGAACAAAAGTCTACATAGTAAATATGGAGAATCATGGCTTATCTATTCATTTTTTAAATACACTATTAATATATAATATTTTACAAAAGTCTACGTAGTAAATATGGAGACCCATAACCTATCTATTATTTTACAAAATACACTATTAATCTTTTTTTTCTTTGAGATAAGAATACACTATTAATTTATAATATGGTTGTACATTATTATCAAGTCACTCAAATTAATAATATGGTTGTACATTATTATCAAGTCACTCAAATTAATAATATGGTTGTACATTATTATCAAGTCACTCAGAACGACAGAGCATTTACCTCCAGTGGGAATGTTCGGATTAATGGGCGAGTAGTGGAGTCCAGCAGAAGCAGCAGGTTGCATGGCCATAGCGCTGAGCAGCAAACAGAGAATCACTAATACACTCTTCATTTTGCTCCCCAAAAACTCTACACACTACCAGTAACTAGCTGTGTCCCTTGATTTCTTCCATCTTCATCATTTTATACTGGTAAATTATAACAAGACCAGTGCAAATCAACTCCCAAGTCAAGTCCCTCCCTGCCTCTGCTTTCCCAAGTCTGAATTGATTTGTCTCGATACAGAATAATAGCTCTAACTTGATTAACATTTCCTGCACGAAAGGAATAATTACAAAATTCCGGTCAAGGGACAACGCAAATTATGTCTAACTCTTACTTGGGTTGCTTTCACCGTGGAACAGTTTGAATAGTAGCTCTAACTTGATTAATTTTTCCTACACAAAAGGAATAATAACAAAATTCCGGTACGGTCTAACTCTTACTTGGGTTGCTTTCACCGTAGAACAGTTGGTTTAAGAGGGCCCATTCCAAAGGCAGGCCCGACAGCCCATTACCATGACCCACCAAACTGTTTCATTTTCCGGTAGACAGTCCAATGGCCCATATTGTTTCCTCTCTGTTGCATTTTTATGACTTGTAGGATTTCTTATTTGTTTTTAGAGACTTAAATTTATCTTATTAATTTATCCTTCAACTTTTGTAACTTTTTTTTATTTATCACTTATGTAATTAATCTCATGTTAACTCTAATTAAATTATAAAAAAACTATAGTTTATCTCTAAATAAGAATTATAAAATTAAAATTATGCACTTGATGTTGATATATTGTTAAAAATATAATATTTACTAAAAAAAAAGTTTGGACATTTTGTTATACATCAGGTGGAGACGTATGATTCAGTGCTCTCATTCAATTACACACTTGATGCTGAATTTCCTTTATAATTTCGACCAAAACAGTCTGATTCCAGTCAAATTTCAGCCAAAACAACTTTTTTCCAAAAAAATATATATATAATCATCCCCAGTGGGATTTGAACCATAGACCGGCTGGTTAGGAACATTGGACTTTACCACCACTACAAGAATGGGACAGTATTCGCGAGAATAAAAAGAAACTATCTCCGAGGGTATACCGACAAAACTACAATATTTAAATTATACTTGTGTTTGAGACTAACCACATTGGAGCATCCGAACACATTTTTTTAAATTACAAATTTCTATTAATACCCCTAAGACTCTAAATTGTACTAGTTATTTTTTAGAGTTTATTTTAATAGTAATAATTGTATTATATTATATAAATAAATTATTTGTGTGTAATATTTTGTTTTATTATATCTTTTACAAACTTCTTTACTATTTTTTAGTACAAAATAAGATTCTTCCAAAAGATCCGAGTTTTCGATTCCATTTTATTCCGACCGATTAATCCGATTCGGATTTCACGATCAAATGACTGATCCCGATCCCGATTATGATTTTTCCATTTATTATTAATATGAGATTAATTACATAATGGATAAATAAGAAAATATTTTATAAAAGTTAAAAGATAAATAAGATAAATTTAAAAGTCTCTAAAAGCAAATAAGAAACGGTACAAATAAAGTGCACATAGAAAATTATCTATTTATATAAAAAGTCTATTTATTGGTTCAGAAATGTGAAATAAAATAAAAAAATCAATTCATAAATAATTTGCATCATTTTTATATTCCCTGCAATCCATTTTCCAATTTCTCAACCAACACTTTAATTTCCTCTCTGGGTGTTAATTTTGCTTTGTACTTCAATTCTCGACTGTGGTTCAATTTCGTTTTCAAGACTTGGATTGAAACCGAATCAAATCACAAAAGACGGTCAAATATTGCAAGTAATCTTATGATATTATTAAAATATAATTTGTAAAACACTTGAAAATTTGGAAATTCCCACGCGATATTTCTTATTATTAATATATTTTATTATTTTCTTATGTATAAAAATTTCGGCCAATTCATGAGTTAGTTGAAAGAGGATATGTACAAGAAAGT
Source organism: Carex kokanica (assembly GCA_025461125.1). NCBI lineage: Eukaryota > Viridiplantae > Streptophyta > Magnoliopsida > Poales > Cyperaceae > Carex > Carex kokanica. The sequence goes on from JAJGRX010000128.1 coordinate 90,594, forward strand.
TTGTAATAGAGAATCTGAATTTGATTATCGCTGTATATGTGCAGTGGGCTTATTGCTGGACCTACAACCTTAGATGGCCCATGCCAAAGGCAGGCTGGACGGCCCATGTCCATGACCCACAAACTCTTTCAACGTTGGACAATTAATTAAATGGTTATACTTCATATTAAATAACATAATCTCGGCTGTTATAACCTTTCTTCAAAAAAGAAAAAAAGAATGGTTTTCTTCTTCTCCATTCCGCCCCTGTCCAGTTTAGTCTTTTGTCTCTTTTTTTGTGCCTTTAACTCAATTACTGGAGAGTGTCATGCGTAGTTCAGCCTTATCTCAATTGCATGACCATGACCACTCACCAGTCACCAGTGGGATAATAACACCATCCAAAGGATGCTCCATTGGCCCACATTATCAACCGTATATCGACTTCCTTCTAGTCGGACACAATCATGCAGTCCCATCCGTCAAGCGTAACATCATTTATAATACAGCAGCGTGTCTCATTTTGTAAATGTTAATAACTATTCATTTTAGAATTATTAATTTACCAACATAGTTAAGGAATACAAGTAATTCATGAATTATATTCAGTTTAAGATCATAGATTATTTATTCAGCAAAAACTTGGAAATAATTATCTGTAGATTATTTTCGGTTTAATCATAAAATTCATATTAGAAGTTTACATATCACCGCCATATTTAAATATATAAAAATGCATCACCATTCACTACATCATTAATTAACTAAAGCATTTTAATACATTCATTAAATGATGACTTGAAGTCTTGAACACAATTAATATATCCAAATATGTAATTTATAGTAAAAGTACTACTAGTACTGCCGATATCATCTCATCTATAATCACACTTGCATTTAATTAATTAATACAAACCGAAATATATATGTAAGATGTACTTAGGCTGCTATTAGTTTCCAGAATTAATCTCCATCATTTATTCACCAGCATCGCTAGCAGCACCCTTTTCCAAAGATTCGAGGAAATTTAGGTCCTCCATTTATTGGCCCTGAATTTGTGCAAAAGTTGAGATACGGTTTCACTCATGATTGTGTTAAGAGTTTTTGGGGAGAAAATTAGCAAAATGAGGAGTGTATTAATGATCCTTTGTTTGCTGCTCAGCGCTATGGCCATGCAACCTGCTGCTTCTGCTGGAATCACCTACCCGCCCATTAAACTGAACTATCACCTGGTAAATTTTGCGTGTTCTTCTTGGTATATCTGCTATTTTTATTCTCTGAGCAGAAGCAGAAGGTTGCATGGCCATAGCGCTGAGCAGCAAACAAAGGATCATAAATACACTCCTCATTTGCTAATTTTCTCCCCAAAAACTCTTAACACTTTACACACTACCAGTAACTAGCTGTGTCCCTTGATTTCTTCCATCTTCATCATTTTATACTGGTAAATTATAACAAGACCTGTGCAAATCAACTCCCAAGTCAAGTCCCTCCCTGCCTCTGCTTTCCCAAGTCTGAATTAATTTGTCTCGATACAGAATAATAGCTCTAACTTGATTAACATTTCCTGCACGAAAGGAATAATTACAAAATTCCGGTCAAGGGACAACGCAAATTATGTCTAACTCTTACTTGGGTTGCTTTCACCGTGGAACAGTTGGTTTAAGAGGGCCCATTCCAAAGGCAGGCCCGACAGCCCATTACCATGACCCACCAAACTGTTTCATTTTCCGGTAGACAGTCCAATGGCCCATATTGTTTCCTCTCTGTTGCATTTTTATGACTTGTAGGATTTCTTATTTGTTTTTAGAGACTTAAATTTATCTTATTAATTTATCCTTCAACTTTTGTAACTTTTTTTTATTTATCACTTATGTAATTGATCTCATGTTAACTCTAATTAAATTATTAAAAAACTGTAGTTTATCTCTAAATAAGAATTATAAAATTAAAATTATGCACTTGATGTTGATATATTGTTAACAATATAATATTCACTAAAAAAAAGTTTGGACATTTGGTTATACATCAGGTGGAGACGTATGATTCAGTGTTCACATTCAATTACACACTTGATGCTGAATTCCCTTTACAATTTCGGCCGAAATGGTCCGATTTCAGTCAAATTTCGGCCAAAACAGTTTTTTTCCAAAAAAAAATTAATCATTAGGAACATTGGACTTTACCACTGCATCATCTCATCTTTGTTGCTATTGCATGAAACTATAATATTTAAATTATACTTGTGTTTGAGACTAACCACATTGGACCATCCGAAAAAATTTGTTTTAATTACAAATTTCTATTAATACCCCTGAGACTCTAAATTGTACTAGTTATTTTTTAGGGTTTGTTTTAATTGTAATAATTGTATTATATTATATAAATAAATTATTTGTGTGTAATATTTTGTATTAATATATTTTTTTACAAACTTCTTTACTATTTTTTAGTACAAAACAAGATTCTGCCAAAAAGATCTGAGCTTCAGATTCTGACCGATTAATCCGATTCCGATTTCACGATCAAATGACCAATCCCGATTCCAATTCTGTTTTTTTCTTTTATGATTAATATGAGATTAATTACATAATGAATAAATAAGAAAATATTGTAAGAGTTAAATGATAAATAAGATAAATTCAAAAGTCTCTTGAAGCAATTAAGAAACGTTACAAATAAAGGGCACATAGAAAATTATCCATTATTGTATGTTGTGATGAGGTTACTGCGTGCCGGTCGCCATTTGTTTGGGAATGTGAAATAAAAAAAAAAAAATCAATTCATAAATAATTTGCTTCATTTTTAATATTAACTGTAATCGATTTTCCAATTTCTCACCCAACACTTCAATTTCCTCTCTGAGTGTTAATTTTCCTTTGTACTTCAATCCTCGACTGTGGCTCAATTATGTTTTCAAGACTTGGATTGAAACCAAATCAAACCACAAAAGACGATCAAATATTGCAACTAATCTTATGATATTAGTAAAATATAATTTGTAAAACACTTGAAAATCTAGAAATTTTGAGTTGAGTTTATGAAATAGATTCATGCCATTAAGGTGTTTGATGAAATGCTCAAACTAAAGTTGGATTCATTTTTTGATAGCTAGAGTACTTACACAGCCAATACCATTTTCTTTTCTACTCGGATAGTTTATATTGTGTGAGAGGAACAATGCACATCACAATTCACAGCACATTCATTGGATGATTTGAACACAATATATCCAAATAATTTATAGCAAAAGTACTGCCATGCAAATCATATAAAATTACTTTATTAATGAAATAAAATGAATACAGTATGTAAAATCTATGTAGCCAATTTCTCTAAATTGAATTTTTAATCTGGTCAATATTATTGGACTGCTCACTGAAATTCTTGGTTGGCCTAAGCCATGGCGGCTCAATTTTCTTATTTTTTTTCGTTTATGGGTTGGCCTGAGCCATGGCGGCCCAGTTTAATATATATATATAGAGAGAGAGAGAGAGATCGACTATGGTGAGTTGTGAAGTAAATGGCTCAACATATTCTCCATATTGAAATGTGCTTGGAGACCAAATTTTACATTTTTTGGAATTTTTTACTATTTATTAAGCAATTTTGAAAATCGCAGATCCGGGTGAACAGTAAAAAAACAGTAAAAAATTCTGGACTATTCGATCAGCGATTTTTAAAGTGGCTTAATAAATAGTAAAAAAATTCCAAAAAATATAAAATTTGGTCTCCAAGCACATTTCAATATGGAGAACATGTTGAGTGATTCGGATCAGTTGTTTAGATTTTCAAAATAAAAATATGAGCGTGAAGTAAAAATGACATCTTACTTCGCAACTCACCATAGCCCAGCTCTCTATATATATATATATATATATATATATGGGATAGGCTACGGTGCTTTGGGAAGTAAAGAGGGTGTTTTACTTCCCGCTCATATCTCCATTTTTAAAGTTCAAATCGTCGATCCGAACATCTCAATATGATCTTCATATTGATATATGCTTGGAGACCAAATTTTATATTTTTTGGAAATTTTTTACTATTTTTTTGGGAATTTTTGAAAATCACAGATTTTCATTAAATAAAAAAATAATAAAAAATTAAGAAAAACAATCATTTTAAAAAATTCAAAGAAAAATAGTAGAAAATTTCAAAAAACGTAAAATTTGGTCTCCAAGCACATTTCAATATCAAGATTGTATTGAGAAGTTCGAATCAACTATTTGAACTTTGAAAATGGAGACATGAGCGGGAAGTAAAACACCCTCTTTACTTCCCAAACCACCGTAGCATCACTCATATATATATATATATTTCTTTTTTCTTTTTTCTTTTTTGCAGGTTGGGATGTGCCATGGCGGTCTGGCCCAGTTTTTTTTTTTTTTCATTTTTTTCCGACGGTCTTGAGTGTACCATGGCGTCCTCCTGCCTTCCCATTTTTCAAATTCCCACGTGATTTTTCTTATTTTTAATTTTTTTTTTTTTCTTATGTGTAAAAATTTCGGCCAATTCATGAGTTAGTTGAAACAGGATATGTACAAGAAAGTTCGTAATAGAGAATCTGAATTTGCTTTGGGCTGTATATGTTCAGTGGGCTTATTGCTGGACCTACAACCTTAGATGGCCCATGCCAAAGGCAGGCTGGACGGCCCATGTCCATGACCCACAAACTCTTTCAACGTTGGACAATTAATTAAATGGTTATACTTCATATTAAATAACATAATCGGCTGTTATAACCTTTCTTCAAAAAAGAAAAAAAGAATGGTTTTCTTCTTCTCCATTCCGCCCCTGTCCAGTTTAGTCTTTTGTCTCTTTTTTTCTGCCTTTTATCTCAATTACTGGAGAGTGTCATGCGTAGTTGAGCCTTATCTCAATTACATGACCATGACCACTCACCAGTGGGACAATAACACCATCCAAAGGATGCTCCATCAAGCGTACCCACATTATCAACCGTATCCACTTCGTTCTAGTTCAACAATCATTTATAATACAGTAGCGTGTCTCATTTTGTAAATGTTACTAACTTCTTTTTAGAATTAATAATTTACCAACACAGTTAAGGAATGCAAATAATTCATGAATTATATTCAGTTTAAGATCATAGATTATTTATTCAGCAAAAACTTGGAACAAATCGTCTGTAGATTATTTTCAGTTTAATCATAAAATTCATATTAGAAGTTTACATATCACCGCTATATTTAAATATATAAAAAAGCATCACTATTCACTACATCATTAATTAATTAAAGCATTTTAATACATTCATTAAATGATGATTTGAACACAATTAATATATCCAAATATATAATTTATAGTAAAAGTACTACTAGTACTGCTGATATCATCTATAATCACACTTCTGTATTAATTAATTAATACAAGCCGAAATAAATATGTAAAATGTACTTATGTTGCTATTAGTTTCCAGCATTAATCTCCATCATTCTTTGAGCACATTATATCACAACAACTCTCAACAACCCGCGCCGCAGCGCTTGCGAGGTCCATGGATTTCAGAAATTGGAGCTCCTCCATTTGTTGGCCCTGAATTTGTGCAAAAGTTATAACATATGAATGAATATGGAGTTAAACTAAACAGCGTGTAAATAAACAACGAGGTTATTCATGTACTAGAGATCACCAAAGTCGGTTTTTCTCTTAACTCATCGCAAAAGAACAGGGGGCAACTGACTCGACTACTATTTAGAACGAATCCTTAATTAATTACAAGCTGAAATTATATGCTTAAATGCATGATAATAGCACTATTTAGAGTTTTTTTATATTTAGAAATGCTGGAAAGGGAAGGAGTCAATTTGATTTTCAGAAAATAGATAACACCGGCCAATTTTTACAGTGCAACCGGCAAACAATAAAATGGTGACGGGAACGCTGCTGGTCGCAATGTAGGGACAAATGGTTCATAGTCTTACCTGTGACATATACAAAAGTGTATACCTATATGACATTGTGTATACGTTACAAGCAGTGAAATGAATCATATGCCCGCGAAAATTGATAAATTAGAAGACTAAACATTGTTATTACACACCACATATTTTATTTTTTAATAAGAAATAAAATGAGAACTTTATAAATTTAAATGATTTCTAATAGAAAATGCAATAAATTGGGTAAAATGGTGAGTGTTTGAAATTTAGAAGCGTAAATATAATATTATGAATTTTAGTTGGGGAAATATGTTTTTTTGAAGATTTTGAAGGGCATGCAAGAAATTCTCCCTAATAAATATTTTTGAAATTAAATTCTTACAAAGTGTGGTGATCTGAAAAAGACAAATCCAATTTCCATAAAAATAGTATTTTAGTACTTTCTGAATTATTACTTGTATGAAGAAAATAATTGTTTGAGATAAAAAAAAATGAATCAAACCGCTCCATTTTAAATATCCACAAACGAACACCATATTTTCAACTTAATATCTAGTGATACACATGGCTTATCTATTGTCTTTCAAAAGTACTATAATATTATATATATTATGTCGCTCAGAACGAGGGATAGCATGCATTACCTGATGGAGTGCTATACTCGACACCAAAAGCAGTTTGCATGGCCATAGCGCTGAGAAGCAAACAGATGATGATGATGAATATACTCTTCATTTTGCTCCACAAATACTCTACACACTATCATAAACAGCAGGAGTAGCAATGTCCCTTGATTTCTTCCATCTTCATCATTTTATACTGGTAAATTATAACAAGACTTGAGCAAATCAACTCCCAAGTCAAGTCTCCCCACCAGCCTCTGCTTTCCAAGTCTGAATTAATTTGACTTCATCACTCCCAATTTGGTTAACATTTTCTCTAAAGAATGACTAATAACAGAATGAATTCATGTCACCTAAGGTAACTCAAATTTTTAGTTTGAATCCTGACCATCCGATCTACTTCTGGACAGATATTAATGGGACCCCGTGCATTCTATCTAGGATCAGATTGGTCGAGGTTCTCATCAGACGGTCCGAATTTAAATGAAAAATTTGAATTACTTTCTGATACAAACTTTAACAAGGTTCCGGTCAAAGTAGAACGCAAATGCCTTACTCTTACTTGGGTTGCTTTGTTGAATTACTGACTTCCACTATCAAGTTAATTAATTTGAATTTGGAGTGGAGATGTCTTTTCACTGTATAATTTCAGCACATATAAATGAAGTTCCCACGGAGAGAATTTTATATTTTTAGAAAATATTATAAATTACGAAAAGGAAAGACAAAGAGTACTTTTATTTTTTGATACATAAAAAGAAGGATCGGAAGAATTTCTTACCGATCTAAAATTTTTTAACCAGTAAAAATTTCAACAATCCAAATTTTTTCAATTTTTTTGTCTGTAGTCGGTGGTTTGAAAGAGTAGAATCAAGAATTTATTTTATTTTTAGAAGTTAGTTTTATATAATATAGCAAAATAGATGAAGCATCTTAGAATTTGATGCTAAAGGGATCGCGAGAAATATCTCGGATCCAAAGTTTGGACCGAGATTAATAGCTCGAATTCCAATATTTTTATATTTTTCCAGCAACGTACCATGCAATAATATTTTTATATTTTTAGTAATAGTTTCTAAAAATAGAAAAAAAAGATCTATTCATTCTCCATTCAAACCAACGATCGATGGAATAAAAAAAAAATATTTGGATCGGTAAATATTTCACCAATCATTTTATGCATCGAAAAACTAAAGTAGTCTTTCTATTTTCTCCTCTTATTTATTATATTTTCTATAAATAAAAATTCACTTCCTTGAACTATGTTTTATCTCTTTTAATTTTAATTTGTTAATTTTTTTACATGAATTAGTTAAATTTAGTTTGCTTTTGTTTCAAAATTGAAAAAATAATCAAATATTTATCAAACTTGCTTTAAGCAGTATTTGGGCTTGTGGGCTTACTAAAACCTATGACCAAACATGGTATCAACGATAAGATGGAGGGCCCATGCCAAAGGCAGTAAAAATCTCTTCAGTCTCCAGTAGCTGTGTACCTTGATTTCTTCCATCTTCATCATTTTTTACTGGTAAATTATAACAAGACTAGAGCAAATCAACTCCCAAGTCAAGTCTCCCACCCGCCTCTGCTTTCCAAGTCAAGTCTCCCACCACCTCCACTATGAAGTTAATTTGAATTTGGAGTGGAGCTGTCTATTCCCATGGACCATGTTCTTTTTTAATTTGTTACCTTTTTCTAATATGTTCCTATTTCTTTAGTGTTTTTCCTAACTTGTGAGTTGTCATGTGGGGATTTCGTCAACACTTAATTTTAGCGGAAGCCATAAATAGCAAAAATCCTGAGACCAGTCCTTCAATTAATCAGGCGTTCACCGAACATTTTTTACGGTGTAAGCAAGAAAGAAAGCAAAAGGGATCTGCACAAATTTTCGGTGGCTGGGGTTGGGATAGGGTCGAAAATTGCTTGGTCAATGAGGGCCCATGACAAAGGCTGGCCGCACGGCCCATATTGACCTTGGCCCACCAAAACGCATTACAAAATATCTAGAACGAATATACTTCACATTTATTACCGAAATAAATAAAAAATTTAATTCATAAATAATTAACACTCACTATGTCTCTAATGGCACCACCAAATTCTCTCCTCTCTCTCCCTTCGCCAATGGAGAGGATTGCTCTGCGCTGACCTCTCCTTTCGGCTCCGCTCCACTATTCCCATCTCCAATGCCTCTGTTCTCACCCCCACCTCCTCTATCTCATTTCCCTCCATCGCATCCTCCTTCCTTTATGCACATCTTCATCATATACCGCTATCTCCGTCCCTTTCCGTGTGAAACCTGAAATCCAAAAGACAAAGGAAGCTGCTGCCAGTGCTGGTGTCAGTGTGAATCGGTCTCGCTATGCGGTTTCTGGAACCGATGTGAAGCCGGTTTCTGCTGCCAGTGCTTGGCCCGCTGCCGGTGGGGCCATGGGCTTCTCTCGGGCTCACTACATGACAAAACCTCTTGACCTTCTCGGCTGCCTTCTTGGCTTTCACTGATGAATAACAAGGAGATTGAGGTTTCTGGAAACTAATAGCAACAATTAAGGAAAATAATTACCTAGTTTAAAGCGGGAGACAACATAAAATTTCCTTAATTGTTGCTATTAGTTTCCAGAAACCTCAATCAATCATGTGCTGGGTTGATTACAGATTCTTGGATCTGGAGCATGTGAAGATGGTATAGTATTTGGCCCTGAATTTCAGCAAAAATAGAGAACATATGAATATGGGGTCATATTAAACTCATCGCAAAAGAAACAAGGGGCAACTGACTATGACCATAGGCTAATAATCCAGTTGATAGAAACGGGTTCAATTGACTTGACATCAATTCTCAGCCTTCAAGTCTGAATTGACTTGACTTCATTTGAGCAGTATATGTGCAGTTGGTTAATTTACTGGATCTACTACCAACGATAAAAGTGGGCTCATGCCTAAGGCAGGCCCAACAGCCCATTATTGTTTACCCACCAAACTGTCTCATTTTAATTCCGAGTATCTGTAACGAATATACTTCACATTTGTAACCACTGATCGTAACGCCATCTGTTTTTTATATTTTAGATACGGATCGGATATTTGACGGATACAGATTTGGATACGGATTGCATATTAAACGAATATGAATCAGATATTCGTAGATATATATATATATATATATTTTTCCATAATATATATTAAATTATATGGTAAATATCTACTACTCGGATACGGATAATTAAAATTTAAAATCATATCCATATCCGTACCTGCACGAATATTCGGATATCGAATATCCGTATCTAAAAATTGACCCTCTATATTTAGAGTGAGATCTGAGTACAATAATTCACTGGATAGAATGAGATCTGAGTCGTCAATTTTACTCTCGCATGAATCTCAAAATAGACCCTCTATATTTCAAATAGGCACACCAAATTGATTGTATAGTGCTGGGTTCATGAACAATCAGCCCAGATCGACTGTAAATAAATTTTTTTTTTAATATTTCAATATATATATTGTTGCGACAATTTGTCGCTTACTTTCAAAAAAAAAAAAAGTATTCTATTATCTGCATGAGAACCAAGAGAGCTAAAAAGAAATAAAATAAGAGGAAGAGGAACGAGTTTTTCAGCAATTATTTTTCTGAATTGGTCTCACTTTGCGGTTCCTGGTCCGGTGTCCAGCCGAGGTGTTGCAACAGGCATGGCAAAGCAAGTTCCACGGTGAAAATTATTACAAGACTTGAGCAAATCACTCTCCCAAGTCAGCTCCCTCCCTGCCTCTACTTTGAAGTCTGAATTGATTTGTCCCGGTACAGAATAATAGCTCTAATTAATTAACTTGATTGTAACATTTTCCTACAATAAAGGAGTAAATAACAAAAGTCTTACATGTGCTGCTTAGCTCAATTACTGAAATCAACTGTGAAGTTTGAATTTGGAGTAATGTAACTGTCTTTTCACCTTAGAATTGCAGCACCCATAACTGCGAAGATTCCCTTGGACCATGTACTATTCAACTTGTTCTATCTCATTTTTTAGTTTGTTAATTTTTTACATGAATTTTTTAACTATTTGTTTGCTTTTGTTTCAACATTTATAAAAATAAATCTAATATTTTCAGATTTGTTTAGTCAGCATTTAATTTAAGCGGACCCCATAAATAACAAAAATCATGGAGCCCAATTCATCAGTTACTTGAAACAGGAAATTTACTAGAAAGTTTGTAATAGAGAATCTGAACTTGCTTTGAGCAGTATATATATGTGCAGTTGGCTTACCGGACCTACGACCTAAGAAAGTATCAACGATAAAAGGGTAAGTTAGTCTATCTGAAGAGGTGGAGTAAGAGGCTTACTCCTGTTCTTTTACTCCTTGTTTAATGGATTAAGTGTGGAGTAAGAGGCTTACTCCTGTTCTTTTACTCCTTGTTTAATGGATTTTAGTGCTGGGTTGATTATAGATTCTTGGATCTGGAGCATGTGAAGATGGTATAGTATTTGGCCCTGAATTTGTGCAAAAATAGAGAACATATGAATATGGAGTCATATTAAACTCCTCGGAAAAGAAACAAGGGGCAACTGACTATGACCATAGACCAATAATCCAATTGAGAGAAATGGGTTCAATTGACTTCACTTCATTTTCCGGTAGACAGTCCAATGGCCCATATTGTTTCCTCTCTGTTGCATTTTTATGACTTGTAGGATTTCTTATTTGTTTTTAGAGACTTCAATTTATCTTATTAATTTATCCTTCAACTTTTGTAACTTTTTTTTTATTTATCACTTATGTAATTAATCTCATGTTAACTCTAATTAAATTATTAAAAAAACTGTAGTTTATCTCTAAATAAGAATTATAAAATTAAAATTATGCACTTGATGTTGATATATTGTTAAAAATATAATATTTACTAAAAAAAAAGTTTGGACATTTTGTTATACATCAGGTGGAGACGTATGATTCAGTGCTCTCATTCAATTACACACTTGATGCTGAATTTCCTTTACAATTTCGGCCGAAACAATCCGATTCCAGTCAAATTTCAGCCAAAACAACTTTTTTCCAAAAAATATATATATAATCATCCCCAGTGGAATTTGAACCAATGACCGGCTGGTTAGGAACATTGGACTTTACCACCACTACAAAAATGGGACAGTATTCGCGAGAATAAAAAGAAACTATCTACGAGGATATACCGACAAAACTACAATATTTAAATTATACTTGTGTTTGAGACTAACCACATTGGAGCATCCGAACACATTTTTTTAAATTACAAATTTCTATTAATACCCCTAAGACTCTAAATTGTACTAGTTATTTTTTAGAGTTTGTTTAATTGTAATAATTAATTGTATTATATTATATAAATAAATTATTTGTGTGTAATATTTTGTTTTATTATATCTTTTACAAACTTCTTTACTATTTTTAGTACAAAATAAGATTCTTCCAAAAGATCCGAGTTTTCGATTCCATTTTATTCCGACCGATTAATCCGATTCGGATTTCACGATCAAATGACTGATCCCGATCCCGATTATGATTTTTCCATTTATTATTAATATGAGATTAATTACATAATGGATAAATAAGAAAATATTTTATAAAAGTTAAAAGATAAATAAGATAAATAAGATAAATTTAAAAGTCTCTAAAAGCAAATAAGAAACGGTACAAATAAAGTGCACATAGAAAATTATCTATTTATATAAAAAGTCTATTTATTGGTTCAGAAATGTGAAATAAAATAAAAAAATCAATTCATAAATAATTTGCTTCATTTTTAACATTCCCTGCAATCGATTTTCCAATTTCTCAACCAACACTTTAATTTCCTCTCTGGGTGTTAATTTGGCTTTGTACTTCAATTCTCGACTGTGGTTCAATTTCGTTTTCAAGACTTGGATTGAAACCGAATCAAATCACAAAAGACGGTCAAATATTGCAAGTAATCTTATGATATTATTAAAATATAATTTGTAAAACACTTGAAAATTTGGAAATTCCCACGCGATATTTCTTATTATTAATATATTTTCTTATTTTCTTATGTATAAAAATTTCGGCCAATTCATGAGTTAGTTGAAAGAGGATATGTACAAGAAAGTTTGTAATAGAGAATCTGAATTTGCTTATCGCTGTATATGTGCAGTGGGCTTATTGCTGGACCTACAACCTTAGATGGCCCATGCCAAAGGCAGGTTGGACGGCCCATGTCCATGACCCACAAACTCTTTCAACGTTGGACAATTAATTAAATGGTTATACTTGATATTAAATAACATAATCGGCTGTTATAACCTTTCTTCAAAAAGGAAAAAACAGAATGGTTTTCTTCTTCTCCATTCCGCCCCTGTCCAGTTTAGTCTTTTGTCTCTTTTTTTCTGCCTGTATCTCAATTACTGGAGAGTGTCATGCGTAGTTGAGCCTTATCTCAATTACATGACCATGACCACTCACCAGTGGGACAATAACACCACCAAAGGATGCTCCATTGGCCCACATTATCAACCGTATCCACTTCCTTCTAGTCCGACACAATCATGCAGTCTGATCCGTCAAGCGTAGCATCATTTATAATACAGTAGCGTGTCTCATTTTGTAAATGTTAATAACTATTCATTTTAGAATTATTAATTTACCAACATAGTTAAGGAATACAAGTAATTCATGAATTATATTCAGTTTAAGATCATAGATTATTTATTCAGCAAAAACTTGGAACAAATTAATCATCTGTAGATTATTTTCAGTTTAATCATAAAATTCATATTAGAAGTTTACATATCACCGCCATATTTAAATATATAAAAATGCATCACTATTCACTACATCATTAATTGACTAAAGCATTTTAATACATTCATTAAATGATGACTTGAACACAATTAATATATCCAAATATATAATTTATAGTAAAAGTACTACTAGTACTGCATGCCGATATCATCTATAATCACACTTGTGTATTAATTAATTAATACAAGCCGAAATAAATATGTAAGATGTACTTATGTTGCTATTAGTTTCCATGATTAATCTTTGAGCACTCAATACCACAACAACGCTCGCTGCAGCTCCTGTGATAGGATCCATAGGTTACAGAAACTGGAGCTCGTCCATTTGTTGGCGCTGAATTTGTGCAAAAGTTGAGAACATATGAATGAATATGGAGTTACACTAAACAGCATGTAAATAAACAATGAGGTTATTCATGTACTAGAGATCACCAAAGTCGGTTTTTCTCTTAACTCATCGCAAACGAACAGGGGGCAACTGACTCGACTACTATTTAGAATGAATCCTTAATTAATTACATGATGAAATTATATGTTAAAATGCATGATTAGAGTTTTTTATATTTAGAAATGCTGGAAAGGGAAGGAGTCAATTTGATTTTCAGAAAATAGATAACACCGGCCAATTTTTACAGTGCAACCGGCAAACAATAAAATGGTGAGGGGAACGCTGCTGGTCGCAATGTAGGGACAAATGGTGCATAGTCTTACCTGTGGCATATACAAAAGTGTATAACTATATGACATTATGTATACGTTACAAGCAATGAAATGAATCATATGCCCTTGAAAATTGATAAATTAGAAGATTGAACATTATTATTACACACCACATATTTTATTTTTTAATAAGAAATAAAATAAGAATTTTATAAATTTAAATGATTTCTAATAGAAAATGCAATAAATTGGGTAAAATGGTGAGTTTTTTAAATTTCGAAGCGTAAATATAATATTATGAATTTTAGTTGGGAAAATATGTAATTTTGAAGATTTTGAAGGGCATGCATGAAATTCTCCCTATTAAATATTTTTGAAATTAAATTCTTACAAAGTGTGGTGATCTGAAAAAGACAAATCGAATTTCCATAAAAATAGTATTTTAGTACTTTCTGAATTATTACTTGTATGAAGAAAATAATTGTTTGAGATAAAAAATGAATCAAACCGCTCAATTTTAAATATCCACAAACAAATGTAACACCATATTTTCACCTTAATCTTATTGTTTCCTGTTACTTCTTTTTCCAATATCTAGTGATTACACATGGCTTACCTATTGTCTTTCAAAAATACTATATTATTATATATGTCGCTCAGAAGGAGGGATAGCATGCATTTACCATAGACAGGGCGATCCGGATCTAAGGTTCCGCCATAGGAGGTCTGAGAAGCAGTTTGCATGGCCATAGCGCTGAGAAGCAAACAGATGATGATGATGAATATACTCTTCATTTTGCTCCACAAATACTCTACACACTATCATAAACAGCAGGAGTAGCAATGTCCCTTGATTTCTTCCATCTTCCTCATTTTATACTGGTAAATTATAACAAGACCTGAGCAAATCAACTCCCAAGTCAAGTCTCCCACCTGCCTCTGCTTTCCAAGTCAAGTCTCCCACCACCTCCACTATCAAGTTAATTTGAATTTGGAGTGGAGCTGTCTATTCCCATATATGGACCATGTTCTTACCATGTTCTATTCCCATTAGTGTTTTTCCCAACTTGTGAGTTGTCATGTGGGGATTTCATCGGCACTTAATTTAAGCAGGCTCTATAAATAGCAAAAATCCTGAGACCAGTCCTTCAATTAATCAGGCCTTCACCAAACATATTTTACGGTGTAAGCAAGAAAGAAAGAAAACAAGAAGGAAAAGTTACAATAATTAAGAGATAAATAAGAATTCATGTCACCTAAGGTAACTCAAATTTTTAGTTTGAATCCCGACCATCCAATCTACTTCTGGACAGATATTAATGGGACCCCGTGCATTCTATCTAGGATCAGATTGGTCGAGGTTCTTATCAGATGGTCCGAATTTAAATGAAAAATTTGAATTACTTTGTGATACAAACTTTAACAAGATTCCGGTCAAAGTAGAACTCAAATGCCTTAGTCTTACTTGGGTTGCTTTGTTGAATTACTGACTTCCACTATCAAGTTAATTAATTTGAATTTGGAGTGGAGCTGTCTTTTCACTGTATAATTTCAGCACATATAAATGAAGTTCCCAGGGAGAGAATTTTATATTTTTAGAAAATATTATAAATTACGAAAAGGAAAGACAAAGAGTACTTTTATTTTTTTATACATAAAAAGAAGGATCGGAAGAATTTTTTACCGATCTAAATTTTTTTAACCAGTAAAAATTTCAACAATTCAAATTTTTTCAATTTTTTTGTCTGTAGTCGGTGGTTTGAAAGAGTAGAATCAAGAATTTATTTTATTTTTAGAATTTAGTTTTATATAATATAGCAAAATAGATGAAGCATCTTAGAATTTGATGTACTAGAGGGATCGCGAGAAATATCTCGGATCCAAAGTTTGGATCGAGATCAATAGCTCGAATTCCAATATTTTTATATTTTTCCAGCAACGCACCATGCAATAATATTTTTATATTTTTAGTAATAGTTTCTAAAAATAGAAAAAAAGATCTATTCATTCACCATTCAAACCAACGATCGATGGAATAAAAAAAAAAATATTTGGATCGGTAAAAATTTCACCAATCATTTTATGCATCGAAAAACAAAAGTAGTCTTTCTATTTTCTTCTCTTATTTATTATATTTTCTATAAATAAAAATTGTCTTCCTTGGACTATGTTCTATCTCTTTTAATTTTAATTTGTTAACTCTTTGTTTGCTTTTGTTTCAAAATTGAATAAAATTAATCAAATATTTATCAAACTTTAAAATTTGTAATAGAGAATCTGAACTTGCTTTAAGCAGTATTTGGGCTTGTGGGCTTACTAAAACCAAGGACCAAACATCGTATTGACGATAAGATGGAGGGTCCATGCCAAAGCAGGCCGCACGGCCCATGACCATGACCATGACCCACAAACTCGTTGAATTCTGGATAAAAATTATATTTGGGTAATATTTTCCTTTGAAATATGAAGGTAGAAAAATTAAGTATCAATATAGCGCAACATTATGATCTAATTAATGAACACACGACTGCACTTGATTAAACTGCATTAATTGATCCATAAACGAACTTTTCATAGAAAGCTTAATTCATTAAAATTTTCGTCGTGATATCACAATCCACAACATTAGTTGGAATTTCATTTAATACATTGGATGAATGATTGGAACACAATATACCCAAAAAATTTATAGTAAAAGTACTGCCTAAGAATCTAAATTATTGAATTTAATACAAACCGAAATAAAATTAAAACAATATGTAAAATATACTTATGTTGTCTGTCAACTTGCTATTAGTTTTGAGAAATCTCCATCGATCATTCTTTGACCAGAATCGCTAGCAGCATCCCTTACCACAACATATACGACCGCAGCACCTCACGGGTGGATGGAGTTTTAGGAGGTCCAGGTTTTACACTAGTGACAGCTGAATTTGTGCAAAAGTTAAGAACATATAAATATGGAGTTATATTAAACAGCATAAAAAACCTCGAGCTTATTCATATACAATTTTTTTTTACTATAAGAAGCCCTTAGGCATATTCATATACAAATTGATAAAGCAGCGGTCATACTTTACTTGAGATCACCAAAATCAGTTTTTCTCTTAACTCATCTCAAAGGAACAGGGCAACTGACTGGACCATTCTTGAACTAGACTGCTATTTAGAACCATATATCTCCTAATTATGTGATTAATGATATGTTCAGATGCATCATATATAATAACACTGTTTAGAACTGACTTCTACAAATAATATTACAGACCCATTTTTTTCTTCAAAAATCAAAATGATGTGTTTGGATTAAAGAAAAAATTAAAACATAATGCTATTTAGATTAGTACGTGGAAATTGTGCAAGAAAAGTGTTAATTTGAATAATATGAAGAAACCTCCAGTGAAGGTATGGGGATTGGTCGGTGGAGGGGAGATTAATTAAACCGTCAGTTTGAAATTTGTGACGCGGGGATTTTCTTAAGCGGACCCCATAAATAACAATAATCATGGAGCCCAATTCATCCCGAAATTTTTATACATAAGAAAATAAAAAAATATTAATAATAAGAAATATCGTGTGGGAATTTGAAAAATGAGAAGACAGTAGGGGGGCATGGTGTCCTTGTGGGACGCCATGGCACACTTAAAACCGTCGGAAAAAAAACGGAAAAAAAATAATAATCAGATCTGGTCCGCCATGGCACACCCCAACCTGCAAAAAAATATATATATATATATAGGAATTGACTACGGTGCTACGCGTAGCATAGAGGGCCTCTGTGCTATGGCTCAATATTTGAGTTTTCAAAATCTTAACGGTCTATCCGAACCATTGAACATGATCTCCATATGAATATGTACTTGCAAACCAAATTTTACATTTTTTAGAATTTTTTTACTATTTTTTTAGATAGGTAGAAAATCACTTGATCTGAATGGTACAGAAATTTTCAGATCAAGTGATTTTCTACCTATCTAAAAAAATAGTAAAAAAATTCTATTCATTTCTTAAATACACTATTAATACATAATATTTTACAAAAGTCTACGTAGTAAATATGGAGACCCATAACTTATCTATTATTTTACAAAATACACTATTAATCTTTTTTTTTTTTTGAGATAAGAATACACTATTAATCTATAATATGGTTGTACATTATTATCAAGTCACTCAGAACGACAGAGCATTTACCTTTAGGGGAAGGTGGGCGTCTGGGGGTGATTCCAGCAGAAGCAGCAGGTTGCATGGCCATAGCGCTGAGGAGCAAATAGAGAATCACTAATACACTCCTCATTTTGCTTCCCAAAAATTCTACACACTACCAGTAACTAGCTGTGTCCCTTGATTTCTTCCATCTTCATTATTTTATACTGGTAAATTATAACAAGACCCGTGCAAATCAACTCCCAAGTCAAGTCTCCCACCTGCCTCTGCTTTCCCAAGTCTGAATTAATTTGTCTCGATACAGAATAATAGCTCTAACTTGATTAACATTTCCTGCACGAAAGGAATAATTACAAAATTCTGGTCAAGGTACAACGCAAATGTCTAACTCTTGCTTGGTTTACTGGATCTACTATCAACGATAGTTTCAACGGTCAAAGAGGGCCCATGCCAAAGGCAGGCCGCACGGCCCATATTAACCATGGCCCACCAAACGTTTGCGTTACAAAGTGTCTAGAACGAATATACTTCACATTTATAACCACTCACCAGTGGGACCACAACGCCATCCAATGGGCATATTTTCTTCTTCTGATTTGTGCACAGAATATTTGAGTATAGATCCAAACCGTAAAAACTCTTCAATATCTGTGCCAAAGAAAATGGGACTGTTCAGATCTAAACATAAAGTTTGTGTTACCTCAGATTATATGAATTCGGTAATAGCGTGCAGCACTTTATTTGTTCGGAAATGCGAAATAAAAAACAAATTCAATTCATAAATAATTAACTCTCTCTCTAATGGCACCACCAAATTCTCTCCTCTCTCTCGCCTTCTCACCTCAAAATCTCTGCTCTATCTCTCTTCACCAATGGAGAGGATTGCTCTGTGCCGACCTCTCCTTTCGGCTCTGCTCCACTATTCCCATCTCCAATGCCTCCGTTCTCACCCCACCTCCTCCGCCTCTTTTCACCACAGCATTTCCCTCAGTCGCAACCTCCTTCTAAGCGCTTCTTCATCATCTAACTCTTATCTCAGTCCCATTCCCTATAAAACCAGAAATCCAAAACACAAAGGAAGATGGTGCCGGTGTGAAGCCAGTTCCTTTTGCTATATCAGTTGGAATCGGTCTCACTGTGCGGTTTCTTGAATTGGTCTCCACATGGGCTTTTCTCAGGCTCAATACATCTGTGCTGACAAAAACTCTAACCTTTTCTGCTGCCTTCTCGGCTTTCACTGATGAGGTAATTTTGTGATTGCAATTTCTGGAAACTAATAGTAACAATTAAGGAAATTTTATGTTGTCTCCTCAATTGTTGCTATTAGTTTCCAGAAATATCGATTGACTTCACTTCAATTCTCTGCCTTCAAGTCTGAATTGACTTCACTTCATTTGTCTACACAAAAGGAATAATAACAAAATTCAGGTAAGGTCTAACTCTTACTTGAGTTGCTTTCACCGTGGAACAGTTGGTTTAAGAGGGCCCATTCCAAAGGCAGGCCCGACAGCCCATTACCATGACCCACCAAACTGTTTCATTTTCCAGTAGTCCAATGGCCCATATTGTTTCCTCTCTGTTGCATTTTTATGACTTGTAGGATTTCTTATTTGTTTTTAGAGACTTAAATTTATCTTATTAATTTATCCTTCAACTTTTGTAACTTTTTTTTTATTTATCACTTATGTAATTAATCTCATGTTAACTCTAATTAAATTATTAAAAAAACTGTAGTTTATCTCTAAATAAGAATTATAAAATTAAAATTATGCACTTGATGTTGATATATTGTTAAAAATATAATATTTACTAAAAAAAAAGTTTGGACATTTTGTTATACATCAGGTGGAGACATATGATTCAGTGCTCTCATTCAATTACACACTTGATGCTGAATTTCCTTTACAATTTCGGCCGAAACAATCCGATTCCAGTCAAATTTCAGCCGAAACAATCAGATTCTAGTCAAATTTCAGCCAAAACAACTTTTTTCCAAAAAATATATATATAATCATCCCCAGTGGGATTTGAACCATAGACCGGCTGGTTAGGAACATTGGACTTTACCACCACTATAAGAATGGGACAGTATTCGCGAGAATAAAAAGAAACTATCTACGAGGGTATACCGACAAAACTACAATATTTAAATTATACTTGTGTTTGAGACTAACCACATTGGAGCATCCGAACACATTTTTTTAAATTACAAATTTCTATTAACACCCCTAAGACTCTAAATTGTACTAGTTATTTTTTAGAGTTTGTTTTAATTGTAATAATTGTATTATATTATATAAATAAATTATTTGTGTGTAATATTTTGTTTTATTATATTTTTTACAAACTTCTTTACTATTTTTTAGTACAAAATAAGATTCTTCCAAAAGATCCGAGTTTCCGATTCCATTTTATTCCGACCGATTAATCCGATTCGGATTTCACGATCAAATGACTGATCCTGATTCCGATTATGATTTTTCCTTTTATTATTAATATGAGATTAATTACATAATGGATAAATAATAAAATATTTTATAAAAGTTAAAAGATAAATAAGATAAATTTAAAAGTCTCTAAAAGCAAATAA
This sequence comes from Carex kokanica, assembly GCA_025461125.1. Taxonomy (NCBI): domain Eukaryota; kingdom Viridiplantae; phylum Streptophyta; class Magnoliopsida; order Poales; family Cyperaceae; genus Carex; species Carex kokanica. Next base: position 111,318 of record JAJGRX010000128.1, read on the forward strand.
GAAACGGTACAAATAAAGTGCACATAGAAAATTATCTATTTATATAAAAAGTCTATTTATTGGTTCAGAAATGTGAAATAAAATAAAAAAATCAATTCATAAATAATTTGCTTCATTTTTAACATTCCCTGCAATCGATTTTCCAATTTCTCAACCAACACTTTAATTTCCTCTCTGGGTGTTAATTTGGCTTTGTACTTCAATTCTCGACTGTGGTTCAATTTCGTTTTCAAGACTTGGATTGAAACCGAATCAAATCACAAAAGACGGTCAAATATTGCAAGTAATCTTATGATATTATTAAAATATAATTTGTAAAACACTTGAAAATTTGGAAATTCCCACGCGATATTTCTTATTATTAATATATTTTATTATTTTCTTATGTATAAAAATTTCGGCCAATTCATGAGTTAGTTGAAAGAGGATATGTACAAGAAAGTTTGTAATAGAGAATCTGAATTTGCTTTGGGCTGTATATGTACAGTGGGCTTATTGCTGGACCTACAACCTTAGATGGCCCATGCCGAAGGCAGGTTGGACGGCCCATGTCCATGACCCACAAACTCTTTCAACGTTGGACAATTAATTAAATGGTTATACTTCATATTAAATAACATAATCGGCTGTTATAACCTTTCTTCAAAAAAGAAAAAAAGAATGGTTTTCTTCTTCTCCATTCCGCCCCTGTCCAGTTTAGTCTTTTGTCTCTTTTTTTCTGCCTTTATCTCAATTACTGGAGAGTGTCATGCGTAGTTGAGCCTTATCTCAATTACATGACGATGACCACTCAGCAGTGGGACAATAACACCATCCAAAGGATGCTCCATCAAGCGTACCCACATTATCAACCATATCCACTTCGTTCTAGTCCGACACAATCATGTGTCAAACCCTATCCAGTCCGATCCGTCAAGCGTAGCACCATTTAGAATACAGTAGCGTGTCTCATTTTGTAAATGTTAATAACTTCTTTTTAGAATTAATAATTTACCAACATAGTTAAGGAATACAAGTAATTCATGAATTATTCAGTTTAAGATCATAGATTATTTATTCAGCAAAAACTTGGAACAAATTAATCATCTGTAGATTATTTTCAGTTTAATCATAAAATTCATATTAGAAGTTTACATATCACCGCCATATTTAAATATATAAAAATGCATCACTATTCACTACATCATTAATTGACTAAAGCATTTTAATACATTCATTAAATGATGACTTGAACACAATTAATATATCCAAATATATAATTTATAGTAAAAGTACTACTAGTACTGCATGCCGATATCATCTATAATCACACTTCTGTATTAATTAATTAATACAAGGCGAAATAAATATGTAAAATGTACTTATGTTGCTATTAGTTTCCATGATTAATCTTTGAGCACCCAATACCACAACAACGCTCGCTGCAGCTCCTGTGATAGGATCCATAGGTTACAGAAACTGGAGCTCGTCCATTTGTTGGCGCTGAATTTGTGCAAAAGTTGTGAACATATGAATGAATATGGAGTTACACTAAACAACGTGTAAATAAACAACGAGGTTATTCATGTACTAGAGATCACCAAAGTCGGTTTTTCTCTTAACTCATCGCAAAAGAACAGGGGGCAACTGACTTGACTACTATTTAGAACGAATCCTTAATTAATTACATGATGAAATTATATGTTAAAAGGCATGATTAGAGTTTTTTTATATTTAGAAATGCTGGAAAGGGAAGGAGTCAATTTGATTTTCAGAAAATAGATATCACCGGCCAATTTTTACAGTACAAAAAAAACATTGATCAGTTGGATGTGTGTGTGGATCGTTAAAGAAAACAAATAAGCATAATACTATTTAATTATTATAGTACGTTAAAATAGTGTGTGAAAATTGTTAATTGGAATTATATAGAAAAAGTGCTTAATAAAGAGGGAGAATTTCATGTATACCCTTCAAAAAATTTTAAATTACATAATTTCTCTCTAAAATTCATAATATCATATTTATCAGTCTAAATTTTTAAAACTAACAAATTTAACCAATTTATTTTGTTTTCTATTAGAACTCATTTTAAATTTATAAATAGATATTTTACTATTTATTAAGAATAAAATAATATGTAGCAAATTTATGAAAAATATTTGGTCTTTTATTAGGCCAGTTGTAGGGACAAATGGTTCATAGTCTTACCTGTGACATATACAAAAGTGTATACCTATATGACATTGTATATACATTACAAGAAGTGAAATGAATCATATGCCCTCAAAAATTGATAAATTAGAAGACTGAACATTATTATTACACACCATATATTTTATTTTTTTAATAAGAAATAAATGAGAACTTTATAAATTTAAATGATTTCTAATAGAAAACGCAATAACTTGGGTAAAATGGTGAGTTTTGAAATTTAGAAGCGTAAATATAATATTATGAATTTTAGTTGGGGAAATATGTAATTTTGAAGATTTTGAAGGGCATGCATGAAATTCTCCCTAATTAATTTTTTTGAAATTAAATTCTTACAAAGTTTGGTGATCTGAGAAAGACAAATCCAATTTCCATAAAAATAGTATTTTAGTACTTTCTGAATTATTACTTGTATGAAGAAAATAATTGTTTGAGATAAAAAATGAATCAAACCGCTCAATTTTAAATATCCACAAACAAACACCATATTTTCACCTTAATATCTAGTGATACACATGGCTTATCTATTGTCTTTCAAAAATACTATAATATTATATATGTCGCTCAGAAGGAGGGATGGCATGCATTTACCTCGCGCCCGAGAGATATCCGGATCTAAGGGATCGTTATAGGAGATCTCAGAAGCAGTTTGCATTGCCATAGCGCTGAGAAGCAAACAGATGATGATGATGAATATACTCTTCATTTTGCTCCACAAATACTCTACACACTATCATAAACAGCAGGAGTAGCAATGTCCCTTGATTTCTTCCATCTTCATCATTTTATACTGGTAAATTATAACAAGACTTGAGCAAATCAACTCCCAAGTCAAGTCTCCCCACCAGCCTCTGCTTTCCAAGTCTGAATTAATTTGACTTCATCACTCCCAATTTGGTTAACATTTTCTCTAAAGAATGACTAATAACAGTATGAATTCATGTCACCTAAGGTAACTCAAATTTTTAGTTTGAATCCTGACCATCCGATCTACTTCTGGACAGATATTAATGGGACCCCGTGCATTCTATCTAGGATCAGATTGGTCGAGGTTCTTATCAGACGGTCCGAATTTAAATGAAAATTTTGAATTACTTTATGATACAAACTTTAACAAGATTCCGGTCAAAGTAGAACGCAAGTGCCTTAGTCTTACTTGGGTTGCTTTATTGAATTACTGACTTCCACTATCAAGTTAATTAATTTGAATTTGGAGTGGAGCTGTCTTTTCACTGTATAATTTCAGCACATATAAATGAAGTTCCCATGGAGAGAATTTTATATTTTTAGAAAATATTATAAATTACGAAAAGGAAAGACAAAGAGTACTTTTATGTTTTGATACATAAAAAGAAGGATCGGAAGAATTTTTTAACCAGTAAAAATTTCAACAATCCAAATTTTTTCAATTTTTTTGTCTGTAGTCGGTGGTTTGAAAGAGTAGAATCAAGAATTTATTTTATTTTTAGAAGTTAGTTTTATATAATATAGCAATATTGATGAAGCATCTTAGAATTTGATGTACTAGAGGGATCGCGAGAAATATCTCGGATCCAAAGTTTGGACCGAGATCAATAGCTCAAATTCCAATATTTGTATATTTTTCCAACAACGCACCATGCAATAATATTTTTATATTTTTCATTATAGTTTCTAAAATAGAAAAAAAGATCTATTCATTCTCCATTCAAACCAACGATCGATGGAATAAAAAAAAATATTTGGATCGGTAAAAATTTCACCAATCATTTTATGCATCGAAAAATAAAAGTATTCTTTCTATTTTCTTCTCTTATTTATAATATTTTCTATAAATAAAAATTCTCTTCCTTGAACTATGTTCTATCTGTTTTAATTTTAATTTGTTAACTTTTTGTTTGCTTTTGTTTCAAAATTGAATAAAAATAATCAAATATTTATCAAACTTCTAAATTTGTAATGGAGAATCTGAACTTGCCTCAAGCAGTATTTGGGCTTGTGGGCTTACTAAAACCTATGACCAAACATGGTATCAACGATAAGATGGAGGGCCCATGCCAAAGGCAGTAAAAATCTCTTCATTCTCCAGTAACTGTGTAACTTGATTTCTTCCATCTTCATCATTTTTTACTGGTAAATTATAACAAGACTTGAGCAAATCAACTCCCAAGTCAAGTCTCCCACCTGCCTCTGATTTCCAAGTCAAGTCTCCCACCACCTCCACTATCAAGTTAATTTGAATTTGGAGTGGAGCTGTCTATTCCCATGGACCATGTTCTTACCATGTTCTATTCCTAACTTGTGAGTTGTCATGTGGGGATTTCGTCAGCACTTAATTTTAGCGGAAGCCATAAATAGCAAAAATCCTGAGACCAATCCTTCAATTAATCAGGCGTTCACCGAACATTTTTTACGGTGTAAGCAAGAAAGAAAGCAAAAGGGATCTGCACAAATTTTCGGTGGCTGGGGTTGGGATAGGGTCGAAAATTGCTTGGTCAATGAGGGCCCATGACAAAGGCAGGCTGCACGGCCCATATTGACCTTGGCCCACCAAAACGCATTACAAAATATCTAGAACGAATATACTTCACATTTATAACCGAAATAAATAAAAAATTTAATTCATAAATAATTAACACTCACTATCTCTCTAATGGCACCACCAAATTCTATCGTTTCTCTCTCCCTTCTCCAATGGAGAGGATTGCTCAGCGCTGACCTCTCCTTTCGGCTCCGCTCCACTATTTCCATCTCCGATGCCTCCGTTCTCACCCCCACCGCATTTCCCTCCGTCGCATCCTCCCTCCTTTCCACGCTTCTTCATCACCTACTGCTATCTCCGTCCCTTTCCGTGTGAAACCTGAAATCCAAAAGACAAAGGAAGCTGCTGCCAGTGCTGGTGTCAGTGTGAAGCCGGTTCCTCTGGCTATAACAGTTGGAATCGGTCTTGCTATGCGGTTTCTGTAATCAGCTGCCTTCTTGGCTTTCACTGACGAATAACAAGGAGATTGTAATTTCTGGAAACTAATAGCAACAATTAAGGAAAATAATTACCTAGTTTAAAGCGGGAGACAACATAAAATTTCCTTAACTGTTGCTATTAGTTTCCAGAAACCTCAATCAATCATGTGCTGGGTTGATTATAGATTCTTGGATCTGGAGCATGTGAAGATGGTATAGTATTCGGCCCTGAATTTGTGCAAAAGTAGAGAACATATGAATATGGAGTCATATTAAACTCATCGCAACAGAACCAAGCCATTTATACACATTTAGGCTTATAGCCGTTGGAACAAATAATGGAAAAGAATCATAAGTAATTAAGAAAATTAATGATTGTATAGCTATTTGATATTTGCTAGAAGCAGCTGATGTAGTCAGAGAAGGAAAGTAAATATCGCAGAATCAGGAAATTGTATCCTGGTTATAATGTGCAAAATTCTTCGTATGTTTGATATGTGTCTCCAAGATATGTATCTCCAAGATGTATAAACTAGTTATTTTTAACACTCCCTCTCAAGTTGGGATCGTATAGATCAATAGAACCCAACTTGCATAAAATATTTTGAAAACTCGATGTATCTAACGCCTTTGTGAAAATATCTGCTAATTGATATTTGGAGCTAATGTAAGGCATTTCAATCTATTTTGATTGCACCTTTTCTCGTATGAAATGACAATCAACCTCAATATGCTTCGTTCGTTCATGAAACACCGGATTGGATGCAATGTGTCTAGCCGAGTTGTTGTCACAATGCATCTTCATAGGTTGATCATTTTTAATTCCCATGTCATGTAGCAATTGTTTTAGCCAAACTAGCTCACTTGCGGTTGCCGCCATTGCTCGATATTCAGCTTCGGCACTTGACCTTGCCACAACACTTTGTTTTTTGCTTTTCCATGTTGTAAGGTTGCCTCCAACAAATGTGCAATAGCCGTTAGTCGATCGTCGATCACAACTTCCCGCCCAATCCACATCGGAAAAACCTACAATGGTTAAATCATTATTTTTCTTGAACCAAATACCTCGACCGGGTGAACCCTTAAGATATCTAAGTATATGTTCAACGGCATCCATATGACTTGTGCGAGGAGCATGCATGAATTGGCTTACCGCACTAACCGCGAAAGAAATATCGGGTCTAGTGACAGTTAAATAAATTAATTTACCTACAAGTCTTTGAAATTGGCCAATATTCTTTAAGGGTTCACCATCCTCGAGATTCAATTTTTTGTTAATTTCCATTGGTGTATTGAATGGTTTACCACCTAATTTTCCAGTTTCTTTTAATAAATCTAATGTATATTTTCTTTGTGAAACGAACAAACCTTTAGTTGAATAAGCTAATTCAATCCCCAGAAAATATTTAAGTTGTCCAAGGTCTTTAATATCAAATTTAGTTTTTAAGTGATGTTTAATTAGTTCAATATCACCTTCACTATTTCCTGTAACAATTAAATCATCAACATATACCAATACAATTGTAGTTGAACTTTTGTTTATTTTAGTGAACATGGATGAATCGGCTGAGCTTTTGGTAAACCCAAATTCTAAAAGGGCATAACTAAGTTTGGCATACCATGCACGTGGTGATTGTTTGAGACCATATATGGACTTGTGTAATTTGCATATCAAATTCTTGTCACATTTTTTTAAGTGACCCGGTGGTAGATCCATATACACTTCCTCATCTAATGTACCTTGTAAGAATGCATTCTTAACATCCATTTGGTATAATTTCCAACCTTGATTCACTGCAACCGAGAGTAGTACTCTTACCGTACTCATTTTTGCAACGGGTGCAAATGTTTCTTTATTGTCTATGCCATATGTTTGTGTAAACCCTTTTGCTACTAACCTAGCTTTATACCTCTCAATTGAGCCATCATTATTGTATTTAATTTTATATACCCATTTGCATCCTACGAATTTTTTATATTGAGGCAATGTAACAATGGTCCAAGTTTTATTTTTCTCAAGGGCATGCAATTCTTCTTCCATTGCCTTTTTCCATTGTGGGTTTTCATTTGCTTCTTGGTATGTAGTGGGCTCATATTGATTTGATATAGAGCTTAAGTAAGCACAAAAATTCTGTGAAATATTTTCATATGACATATGATCTTGAATTGGATATGTAGTTGTATGATATGTTACAAAATCATTTAGCCTTTGAGGGGGTCTAGTGGAACGAACTGACCTTCGTGGCGTGTTTGAATTTGTAGTGTCACCTTGAGCTTGTAGATTGTTACCTTGATCTTCGTTTTCTTCAAGTTGAAGTTCTTGGGTACCTATCTCATGATTTACACCTTGCTCAAAAATTGTTAGTTGTGGTCTAGGTTGCTCAAAATGATTTAAATCCTTCATTTGATCACTTTCTTGTTGTTGAAAAAATGGTTCAGATTCAAAAAATGTAACATCTCTTGATATGTGTAATTTTTTGTTGATTGGATCATAACATTTATATCCCTTCTTTTGTGATGAGTATCCTAAAAATATGCATTTTGAAGCATGCTTGTCTAGCTTATCCCTATGTTTATTTTGAATGTGTACAAAACAACTACACCCAAAGATACGTAAATGATCTAAATTTTGGAATTTATTATATAAAGTCTCTAAAGGTGATTTATCTTCTAAAATAATGCTTGGTGTTCTATTAATTAAATATGCTGTAGTAAGAACGGCTTCGGACCAAAATATTTTTGGAACATTATTTTGAAATAGCAATGATCTAGTTACTTCAAGCAAATGTCTATTTTTTCTTTCTGCCACTCCATTTTGTTGTGGAGTGCCAACACATGTTGTTTGATGAACAATGCCAAGATTTTTTATAAAATCTGAAAATTCTTTATTTATATACTCCGTTCCATTATCGGTACGTAATATTTTGATGCTAGTATTATATTGGTTTGATACCAAATTTACAAATTCTTTAAAAGTTGAAAATACTTCTGATTTTGTTTTTAATAAATAAATCCAAGTAGTGCGAGAAAAATCATCGATAAATGTGATAAAATATTTGAAACCATTGTATGAATCAATTGGAGCCGGACCCCAAACATCCGAATGCACGAGTTCAAATGATACTTTTGTCTTATTTTGAGAATTTGAAAAAGAAGATCTTGTTTGTTTTGCAAAGCGACAAACATCACAACAATTATTATTCAAATTTGGTAGCACAAAAAGTTTTCCTAATACTTTGTCGGAGTGATGACCTATTCTATAATGCCATAATTTATCTTTGCTAGTACAAGAAATTGCAATATGGGCATAATTATTTGAATTTAAAATATATAGTCCATCTTGTAATAGTCCCTCACCAATCGTCTTCCCTGTAACTATATCCTGAAATATTACATTTTTGGGTGAGAAAATCAAATTACAATTTAATTCTTTTGTGATCTTGTTCACAGATAACAAGTTGGAATTCAAAGATGGTATGTACATAATATTTGAAACCTTTTTTGAGAAAAAAATGGTTTGTCCTACACCTTTTATTGGGACCTTAGTACCATTTGCCACTGTTACAAATGATTTGTCATTTTTATTAATTAAATTTTCTAACAATGCTAAATTTCTAGTCATGTGATCCGTGGCACCCGAGTCAATTATCCAATAATTTTTATGTTCAACAGATAATGCCACAGTGCCTTTAGATTTATCAGAATTGGCATAAATGTTTAGTACAGGTTTTTCATTTATTTTTGTATTTACTGAAAAATTGAAGGGCTTACCAACAAAATTACCTTCCCCAGGTGCCTGACTACTAGATTCGCCATTTGATTTCTTCAATGTCTCATCAAGTTGAGTCACGGTTGCCTGATGGAGTTGCCCTGTCTGTCCGAGTCGCTGAATTAAATCCTGCAAAACAGACGCAATCGGTTCGTTCGGACTAGAGGAGGTCTCCGCCAAGTTCGATCTCGCACCTCCAGTTGAGTTCGCCCGATCGCATCCAGTTGAGTTCGCTCGATTGCCTCCCGTCTGCTTCTTCGGCCTTAGGTGCGGGTACAGGATCCAGCAGCCTCCACGCTCATGGCCATTTTTGTTGCAGTGCTCACACTTCATATTGCGCATCTGACCAGGTTTACCTCTCCCCCTGCTGCGGTCGTTGCCCGAGGTGTAACTGTTTCCACCTTGGTTCACGGCTAGGGCAGTTCTCTCTGTTTCAATTTCAATTGAATTGTTCCCTTGATTCATAAGCCTTCTACGACTCTCCTCTCTCTGTATCAAGCTAATTGCACTTGCAAATGAAGGTAATTCAAGAGAGAGGAGAATTTGGCTTCTTACATGCTCAAAAGAGGAATCAAGAGATGATAAAAACAAATAAACGTTTTCTTGGTCTGCCCTTTTTTGTAATTCACCCAAATCAGTTGTTGGGGGCTGGTAAACGGCAAGTTCCTCTAATTTTGATTTCAAAGATCCAACATGTTTAACAGTTGATTGGTTTGGTTTTTTCTTTATTTGAATTAAATCTTGTTTCAATTGGAAGATATGAGCATAATTGTTTTGTTGGCCGTACATTTGTTTGATTCCTTCCCACATATCTTTTGAGGTGTTAAATGTAAGCATAAACAAGTTAGATATGCTTGGTTCCATGGAGTTCAATAATCAAGTCATAATCAGATTATCAATTGAATGCCATTCTTCCAATTTGTTTTCATTGTTTGAATCTTTGTCATCAGATTTAGGACAAGAAACTTTATCGTTTATCCAGCCAATTAACCTTTTTCCGTGAAGCGCCATCGTCACTGAACGCGACCAAGTTAGGTAGTTTTCACCATTGAGCAGCGTGGTGGAGAGGCGCAAAGATGAATCAGCATTTGAGTGTTTGTAGTTGTTTGTATTTTGAGAAGGCACAGCCATGTTCTCTGGTGCATTTGCCATCAATTACTTAGGTTGTATCTCTCAGCTTTGTGGAAGTCAAACTCAATTGGTCTATTGTGTTTTTTGCTCTGATACCATGAAAACTTTGATAAAAGGATTTTCTCTATTTTATTGATCATATATTGTGTATTACAATGTACAGAACCAAGCTATTTATACACATTTAGGCTTATAGCTGTTGGAACAAATAATGGAAAAGAATCATAAGTAATTAAGAAAATTAATGATTGTACAGCTATTTGATATTTGCTAGAAGCAGCTGATGTAGTCAGAGAAGGAAAGTAAATATCGCAGAATCAGGAAATTGTATCCTTGGTATAATGTGCAAAATTCTTCATATCTTTGATATGTGTCTCCAAGATATGTATCTCCAAGATGTATAAACTAGTTATTTTTAACATTGACCATCCGATATACATTGGCATGGATATTAAAGGGACCCTGTACATTCTATCTAGGATTCTGATCAGATGGTCCGAATTTAAACTCAAAATTTGAGTTACTTCATGGATAGGAACTCTAACAAGATTCCGGTCAAGGTAGAACGAAAATGCATTAGTCTTACTTGAGTTGCTTTATATGCTGAAATACTGACATCCAAATATCCAATATCAAGTTAATTTGAATTTTGAGTGGAGCTGTCTTTTCACCGTAGAATTTCAACAACCATAAATGAAGAAAAAAGATTGAAATCAAGTGTGAAGTTTGAATTTTTAGTGTAGCTGTCTTTTCACCGTAGAATTGCAGCACCCACAAACGAAGACTCATTTGGACATGGATAAGTCAACTTCTTCCATCTCTTATTTTATTTTTTTTAACTTTTTTGACATGAATTTCTTAATTTTTTGTTTCAACATTCAATAAAATAAATCTAATATTTTGGTATTAATTTAATGTTTTCCGACCGAAATTTTTATAAATAAGAAAATAAAAAAATATTGTAAAAATAAAAAATGCACAGTGGGAATTTGAAAAATAGGAAGGCAGTAGGGGGCCATGGAAAAAAAACGAAAAAAATAAAATAAAATATGAGACGTCATGGCTCAGACCAATCCGGAAAAAAAAAATAGAAAATTGGACCGCCATGGCTCAGCCCAACCCAACCTTCATCTCTCGCCATGGCTCATTGCACAGTTTCATTAAATCGTATCACTTTCGTTTCTCTGCTGAATTTGTGAACTTAAGAATACCTAGTTCTACTCAATTTAACTTTAACATATATCAAATTAATCGTTGAATTCGATCACTCTTACATTTACTTTTTTAAAATAATAAAGTTTGAATGTATTAAAGTTAGGAAAGAGCTTTATTTAATCCCTTATTTTTTTTCATTTTTTTCACATAGTAAGGTCTACAGATCCAAAACAAAACAAATAAAAGCTACAAAACAACTAAAATGTATATTATATTTGACTAGCATGATATTCGCGTGATGCAGAAGATAATTTAACATTTTATTATCCAGTACATCTCTTTTGATTTGACGAATTATCTGAAGCTACAAAAAAAAAAAATTGAAAAAATTTAATTGCGAGAGATGAAGGTTGGGTTGGGCTGAGCCATGGTGGCCCAATTTTCCATTTTTTTTTCCGGGTTGGTCTGAGCCATGGTGTCTCATACTTGAATTTTTTTTTCGTTTTTTTTTTCCACGGTCTGGACTATTCCATGGCGTCCCGCAGTGCATTTCTTATCCATTTTTCCAATTCCCACATTGCATTTCTTATTTTTAATATATTTTTTTTTTATTTTCTTATGTATAAAAATTTTGGGTTTTCCGAAATTGTGATGCGGGGATTCTCCATCAGCACTTAATTTAAGCGGACCCCATAAATAACAATAATCATGGAGCCCAATTCATGAGTTAGTTGAAAGAGGATATGTACAAGAAAGTTTGTAATAGAGAATCTGAATTTGCTTTGGGCTGTATATGTGCAGTGGGCTTATTGCTGGACCTACAACCTTAGATGGCTCCTGCCAAAGGCAGGCTGGACAGCCCATGTCCCCGGCCCATGTCCATAACCTTTCTTCAAAAAAGAAAAAAAGAATTATTTTCTTCTTCTCCATTCCGCCCCTGTCCAGTTTAGTCTTTTGTCTCTTTTTCTCTGCCTTTATCTCAATTACTGGAGAGTGTCATGCGTAGTTGAGCCTTATCTCAATTACATGACGATGACCACTCAGCAGTGGGACAATAACACCATCCAAAGGATGCTCCATCAAGCGTACCCACATTATCAACCATATCCACTTGGTTCTAGTCCGACACAATCATGTGTCAAACCCTATCCTGCACTCCGATCCGTCAAGCGTAGCATCATTTATAATACAGTAGCGTCTCTCATTTTGTAAATGTTAATAACTTCTTTTTAGAATTAATAATTTACCAACATAGTTAAGGAATACAAGTAATTCATGAATTGTATTCAGTTTAAGATCATAGATTATTTATTCAGCAAAAACTTGGAAATAATTATCTGTAGATTATTTTCGGTTTAATCATAAAATTCATATTAGAAGTTTACATATCACCGCTATATTTAAATATATAAAAATGCATCACCATTCACTACATCATTAATTAACTAAAGCATTTTAATACATTCATTAAATGATGACTTGAACACAATTAATATATCCAAATATATAATTTATAGTGAAAGTACTACTAGTACTGCCGATATCATCTCATCTATAATCACACTTGCGTTTAATTAATTGATACAAACCGAAATATATATGTAAGATGTACTTATGCTGCTATTAGTTTCCAGAATTAATCTCCATCATTTATTCACCAGCATCGCTAGCAGCACCCTTTTCCATAGATTCGAGGAAATTTAGGTCCTCCATTTATTGGCCCTGAATTTGTGCAAAAGTTGAGATACGGTTTCACTCATGATTGTGTTAAGAGTTTTTGGGGAGAAAATTAGCAAAATGAGGAGTGTATTAATGATCCTTTGTTTGCTGCTCTGCGCTATGGCCATGCAACCTGCTGCTTCTGCTGGAATCACCTACCCGCCCATTAAACTGAACTATCACCTGGTAAATTTTGCGTGTTCTTCTTGGTATATCTGCTATTTTTATTCTCTGAGCAGAAGCAGAAGGTTGCATGGCCATAGCGCTGAGCAGCAAACAAAGGATCATAAATACACTCCTCATTTGCTAATTTTCTCCCCAAAAACTCTTAACACTTTACACACTACCCGTAACTAGCTGTGTCCCTTGATTTCTTCCATCTTCATCATTTTATACTGGTAAATTATAACAAGACGTGCAAATCTACTCCTTAGTCAAGTCCCTCCCTGCCTCTGCTTTCCCAAGTCTGAATTGATTTGTCTCGATACAGAATGATAGCTCCAACTTGATTAACATTTCCTGCACGAAAGGAATAATTACAAAATTCCGGTCAAGGTACAACGCAAATGTCTTACTTGGGTTGCTTTCAACGTGGAACAGTTGGTTTACTGGATCTATTACCAACGATAGTTTCAACGGTCAAAGAGGGCCCATGCCAAAGGAAGGCAGCACGGCCCATATTGACCATGGCCCACCAAACGTTTCCGTTATCAAGTATCTACAACGAATATACTACACATTTATAACCACTCACCAGTGGGACCATAACGCCATCCAATGGGCATACATATTTCTTCTTCTGATTTGTGCATTTGTACTGTATGTTGTGATTTGTGCATTTGTACTGTATGTTGTGATGAGGTGGTGATTTTTTAGTCCACATTCTCTGTAGTAACAGAATATTTGAGTATAGATCCAAACCGTAAAAACTCTTCAATATTTGTGCCAAAGAAAATCGGACTGTTCAGATCTAAACATAAAGTTTGTGTTACCTCAGATTATATGAATTCCGTAATAGCGTCCAGCACTTTATTTGTTCGGAAATGCGAAAAAACAAATTCAATTCATAAATAATTAGCACTCACTATCTCTCTAATGGCACCACCAAATTCTCTCGTCTCTCTCACCTTCTCACCTCGAAATCTCCTCTTACTGCAGTTACATGCAAGGTTTTAAAACTTTACACCAGTACTTTAAATGATTTTAGATAAAGGTTTAAAGGCTTGAGAAATAAAATTTAAAGTGCCGTCTTTTACTGTAAAAATATGCCAAGTAACATTTAAATTTTAAATACTTGATATGAGTACTTTAAAGAGTTGTAGACAGATATTTAAAGCTGGCATAGAGAAATAAAATTTTAAGTGCTTGCGGGCTTTTACTATATTTTTTTTTATAAATTATATAAAAAGTTTAAAAGATTGACACGAGTACTTTAAAGAGTTGTACTCAAATTTTTAAAGGCTAGAGAAACAAATTTAAATTGTCTACCTATAAACAATATTTAATTAGTTACATGTAAGGTTTAAAGACTTGATAGTAGTACGTTAAAGAACTGTAGACATATGTTTAAAAGCTTGAGAAGCAATATAATAAGTGCCTACAATTTTTTACTTAAAAAAATAGTGACACGAATTTAATCACAAGTAGTTCAATATGGATCTAATTTGAAAAAGAAAATATAGTAGATAACGTTTATATTTTTAGATTCGCAAAATTTATCACATATTGTTCTAAAAATGGATGAGAATGATTGGAGAAAAAAAAAATTGTGGGTGCGAATCATTCCTTTTTTTGGTTTTTAGACAAAAATAGTTAGGAGTTGAACTAGTTAGATTTTAGGGTTTAAAACCTTATAGACATAGGTTTAAATGCTTACAAGTAGTTCTCTAAAAAATTGTTTAAATAGCTTTAAAGGTTTGGACATGGACGCTGGAGAGGAGGTAGTTCGGAAAAGTACAACCGAATCATCTATAATTAATTACTTTATTAAACTATTAATACAAGGCAAAATAAAATGGATACAATATGTAAAATGGACTTATGTTGTCTCTCGCTGTAATCTAGATAATTAATTACATAGTAAATTTTCCATAATTGTTGCTATTAATTAATTAATTTCCAGATATCTCCATCATTCTTTGACAAGCATCGCTAGCAGCACTTATAACCACAACATCTCTCGCCGCAGCATCTGCTAGGTGGATGGATTCTTGTAGTATATGGTGGCCCTGAATGTGTGCAAAAGTAATTAAAGAACATTTGAATATGGAGCCATATTAAACATCTTGTGGGTTATGTTTTCATGTACAAGTTGATAAAGCAACGGTTATATTTTTTTAGTAAGTCTAGCTTCTATTTTGATTAACCGCAATTGGTTATAGAATCTAAGCAGGGTTTTGAGAGGTAACTCTGCAATAGATTTACATATTGATAGAAAAATAAGAAAAAATAAAATAGAAAGAAAGAATATTTTGAGAAAAGAAAAGAAATGAAGATTAAAACATCAATTAAAGAAACTGCTCCTTTTCATTATGTGACCGCAGCACCTGACGGGTTGATGGATTGGAGGATACCTAGGTTTTGTAGAAGGGGCCACTGAATTTTTTGCAAAAGTTGAGAACATATGAATGAATATTTATAGTAAAAGTAATGCCCAATCATATATAATTACTGTATTAATACAAGCCGAAATAAAAATGATTACAATAGGCAAAATGTACTTGTGTTCTCTCAACTTGCTTTACACAAGGTAATTACATAATCTATCATCCTTAATTGCTGCTATAATTAGTATGAATAAATCTTTATCATCCTTAATTGCCCCTAGAGAAATAAAATATTATAGTATGCTGGAAAAGGAAGTAGTCGCTTTGATTTTTGGAAAATAGGTAACATTGGCTAATTTTTACAGTGCACACCGTAGAAAAATTTCACCGTAGAAAAAATTTGGTGCAAGTATTTTATTAAGTTGTAACGGTAAAAAAAAAAAACATTTCATATAAAGGGGCAATAATGTGTGGTACCAGGCCATCCCACCACATTAATGGAATTGCTAGCTAATGGTATTTAACCATACAAAATAGGTCAGAGAATAAAAATAGTAGATATACCATCAATTAATCAGGCCTTCCCTTTTCAGCAAAAAAACAAATATTTTATTTCTGAATAAGAAAAAAAAACCTATTTAGACGTGAGTTCTGATCTGAATTATTGTTATATTTAATTATTTGGACACAATGCAAACATATTTCTTTCTTCTAATTGTATTTAGTTAATTGGCTGGCCATGCATATTCTACTAATTTAATTAACTAAGAGTGTGTGTTTGAAGAAATAATGGAAGCAAAATGCTATTTTTTCTGTTATTTCTTGAACAATCTCGTAATTATGTGATTATATGATATATTCAGATGCTTGATATCTAATAACACTGTTTAGAACTGACTTCTAGAAATAATATTGCATTTGGACGTAATACAGACCCATTTTTTTTTCTAAATGATGTCTTTGGATCTTTAAAAAAAATGAAAACATAATGCTATTTAGATTAATTAGTACATGAAAATTGTGCAAGAAAAGTGTTAATATGAATAATATGAAGAAAGTGCTATATTTGTGTTGTTCTGAATAAACAAATATCATTTGGATTGAATTCTTAGAAAGATTTCAAGAGAGCAAATTTAATTTCTATAGAAATATTAATGATCAATATCCATAAGAGATATTTTATCCGGATTTCCAACCAACGAAGTTCAACACAGAAAGTTAATTCTCAATCTGAATAATATAGCCAAAATAACATTTCCACTATTACCAATTAATAATTTTTCCACACTATTTGGATTAATTATCTTCTAACACTATTCTCATATACTAGATAGTACTATTTTTCTGTTATTTCTTTTGACGATCCAAACAGCTAAATCACTATTTTTTTGCCCCTTAAACTTATTGTTTCCTGTTAGTTGTTTTATCATCCTTCCTTCAAAATGAAAGACTTCATTGTAAAAATGGATACCCAAGGCTTATCTATTCTTTTGTAAAACACACTATTAATCTATAATATGGTTGTACATTATTAATAAGCAAGTCACTCAGAACGACAGAGCATTTACCTCTAATATTGCCACCGGGATTGGTTGGTTTAAGGGGATTGTAGGTGATTTGAGTAGAAGCAGCAGGTTGCATGGCCATAGCGCTGAGCAGCAAACAAAGGATCATTAATACACTCCTCATTTTGCTCATTTTCTCCCCAAAAACTCTTAACACTTTACACACTACCAGTAACGAGCTGTGTCCCTTGATTTCCTCCATCTTCCTCATTTTATACTGGTAAATTATAACAAGACCTGTGCAAATCAAATCCCTAGTCAATTCCCTCCCTGCCTCTGCTTTCCCAAGTCTGAATTAATTTGTCTCGATACAGAATAATAGCTCTAACTTGATTAACATTTCCTGCACGAAAGGAATAATTACAAAATTCTGGTCAAGGTACAACGCAAATGTCTAACTTTTGCTTGGTTTACTGGATCTACGATCAACGATAGTTTCAACGGTCAAAGAGGGCCCATGCCAAAGGCAGGCCGCACGGCCCATATTAACCATGGCCTACCAAACGTTTGCGTTACAAAGTATCTAGAACGAATATACTTCACATTTATAACCACTCACCAGTGGGACCATAACGCCATCCAATGGGCATACATACATATTTCTTCTTCTGATTTGTGCATTTGTGAGGTGGTGATTTTTTAGTCCACATCTTCTGTAGTAACAGAATATTTGAGAATAGATCCAAACCGTAAAAACTCTTCAATATTTGTGCCAAAGAAAATGGGACTGTTCAGATCTGAACATAATGTTTGTGTTACCTCAGATTATATGAATTCGGTAATAGCGTGCCGCACTTTATTTGTTCGGAAATGCGAAATAAAAAACAAATTCAATTCATAAATAATTAACACTCTCTAATGACACCACCAAATTCTCTCCTCTCTCTCGTCTTCTCACCTCAAAATCTCTGCTCTATCTCTCTTCACCAATGGAGAGGATTGCTCTGTGCCGACCTCTCCTTTCGGCTCTGCTCCACTATTCCCATCTCCGATGCCTCCGTTCTCACCCCACCTCCTCCGCCTCTTTTCACCACAGCATTTCCCTCAGTCGCAACCTCCTTCTAAGCGCTTCTTCATCATCTAACTCTTATCTCCGTCCCATGCCCTATAAAACCTGAAATCCAAAACACAAAGGAAGCAGTTGCCGGTGTGAAGCCAGTTCCTTTTGCTATATCAGTTGGAATCGGTCTCGCTGTGCGGTTTCTTGAATTGGTCTCCACATGGGCTTTTCTCAGGCTCAATACATCTGTGCTGACAAAAACTCTAACCTTTTCTGCTACCTTCTTGGCTTTCACTGATGAGGTAATTTTGTGATTGCAATTTCTGGAAACTAATAGCAACAATTAAGGAAATTTTATGTTGTCTCCTCAATTGTTGCTATTAGTTTCCAGAAATCTCGATTGACTTCACTTCAATTCTCTGCCTTCAAGTCTGAATTGACTTCACTTCATTTGCCTACACAAAAGGAATAATAACAAAATTCAGGTAAGGTCTAACTCTTACTTGAGTTGCTTTTAAGAGGGCCCATTCCAAAGGCAGGCCCGACAGCCCATTACCATGACCCACCAAACTGTTTCATTTTCCAGTAGACAGTCCAATGGCCCATAATGTTTCCTCTCTGTTGCATTTTTATGACTTGTAGGATTTCTTATTTGTTTTGAGAGACTTAAATTTATCTTATTAATTTATCCTTCAACTTTTGTAACTTTTTTATTTATTTATCACTTATGTAATTAATCTCATGTTAACACTAATTAAATTATTAAAAAACAGTACTTTATCTCTAAATAAGAATTATAAAATTAAAATTATGCACTTGATTTCTTAGAAGCTAACCCTGTGATGATTGAAAACCTTAAATTTCTTTTACTAGGTTTTGAGTCCCTTTCTGGATTAAAAATAAACTTCAACAAAAGTGCTTTAGTTCCATTAAACATTCCCAATGAAATGGCTACTAATTTAGCTAATCAATTAGATTGTCAACTTTCTTCTCTACCAATTTCTTACTTAGGTGTTCCTCTTCATTGGAAAAAACTTAGTACTAATGACTGGCAACCTTTAGTTTCCAAAATAGAAAACAAACTTCAAACTTGGAAAGGCACCTTACTTTCATTAGGTGGTAGAGTAACATTACTTAATTCTGTACTATCTACAAGCCCACTATATTGGCTCTCCATTTATAGAATTCTTGTTAACATTAGACAAATAATAGATAGAATTAGAAAGAAATTCTTATGGTCTGATTCCTCTTCAACTAGAAGAAAATACCACCTTGTGGCATGGGACCGAGTATGTCTTGGTAAGAACCAAGGTGGTTTAGGTGTACTTAACTTAGAATGAATATTTCCTTGCTTGCCAAATGGTATTTTAGATTTAAAGACCCAACTTCCTCAGGTAAATGGAAAGATATTCTGGTAGATAAATATAGTACTTCAGGTTTAGTTAACTCAAGATGTTCCCCCTTTTGGACAAGCATCCTATCAATTAGACATATTGTAGAATTAGATATTAATAGAACCATTGGTACTGGACAAGAAACCTCTTTTTGGTTAGATAGATGGGCTGGTGAATATGCTTTATATTGTTTGTACCCTAATCTGTTTCGCATATCCACTAAACCCCTTATCACAGTTTCTAAGGCTTTCACTTCTACTACTATTTCCTTACAATTCAATGACAACTCACAGGAATTACTTTAGCTGAATGGAATCACCTTGTATCCTCTTATCCTTTATCTTATGTGTTTACTAACATTTCCCAACCTGATAGGATTTTTTGGAGATGGCACTCATCTGGCCAATTTACTGTACATTCTCTGTATAAGTGGTTATAATTTGGAGGCATTAAGAACTCAACCTATACTACCCTCTGGAAAACAAAAATCTCCCTCAAGATAAATTTTTTTTATGTGGTTACTAAAAGAGGGTAAAATATTGACAGAAGATAACTTGGCTAAAAGGAGTTGGACTGGAGACCAAACATGTCATTTTTGCAACTCTTTAGAAACAATTGATCACCTCTTTGTCACCTGCCCTATAATCTCAACTCTTTGGTCTTGGATTGCTAATCACAACAATTTTACTTTTAATTGTGAACATATAGCAGATTTGTGGCTTTTAGATGCTTGGATTCCCCTTAAAGATTGTTTATTAATAGAATTAATTAGAGCAGCCACAGTCTGGATTGTTTGGTTGGCTAGAAACAAAGTATGCTTTAATAATGCTACGATACCCTCTGTAGCTTCATTAGGTTCTCAAATTATTTTCTTAACTTCTTATTGGTGTAAAACTAATTCTGATGAATCTTTCTTTAAATTAACCTTGATTCTACCTATGGATGTTACACATTTGTCTCAGGCAGGCAATCCTATAATCCTATCGGAGACAGATACATCGGAGGTGGAAAGCGATACTTGGGATTCAGAGGAAGATCCATGTCTTGGGTTAGAGGGGCCAAACCTCTCTGACTTTGACGCTGCCTTCTTCCATTCCTCTGATCCCACTACCCATGCTAGCTCTTCTTCTGCTGCCTCTTAATTTTCTCTAATGAACTTTTCAATTCTCTCTGTTTTGTATGTTGTATGCTTAACAATTCTTTCATCTTATGTCTGTTACTTTGTTAGATATCTCCTAGCTGCTTCACAGCTTGTGAGATTTTGTTACTTTGTTACTTAGATACTACTATACTGTTACTGCCTCTTGATAAGCGTAAATTTTATACACATTTGATCTAGTTTTTATCATAAAATAACTCCAATTATCATGTATTTTGAATATAAAAGGAATAAATTACACCTAGAATCAAGTTACTGCGGTAGTTTGGCTTTAAAATGCAGGAAAAGACGAAAAATGATATAATTAGGGCTGAGTGCGGATCAACCACCCGCACTGAGATTCAGTGCGGACGCACTCAGTACTTAGCCGATTTTCCAGCCTCTCAGCGCAAGCCAGGATTTTTTCCCGAGCGTAATGCGTCCGCACTCACACGCCAATGCGGGTCATCCATCCGCATTCGGTACTTGGTCGGATTTTCAGAAACTGCAGAAGCCCAGCAGTGCGGGTCCTTCACCCGCACTCCCCACCAGTGCGGACGCACTCAGAAGATTACGCAGGATTTTCGCCAAGTTAAATAAGGAAAGTTGAATCCAGTGCGGATCAACCATCCGCACTCACATCCAGTGCGGACGCACTGAACACGCAGACAGCCAAATTTACCCGGTTTCAACACTGTTTCTATTTTTGGCACTCCAAGGACACGTTTTAAGAAGCCAAAAAATAGCAATACTTGCCAGGAAAGAAATGCCAAAAAGAGCACCCACTAACTCCACCTTCTAGCCTCTAAATTGGGTATGATCTCTTGCTATAAAAAGAGCTAGAACTTTCCCTTTCAAATCATCCATTAATCCACTACCAATCTCTCTCAACACACACAACTCAGCCATATTTTCTGAAGAAGGTGAAGCTTTCAAGCAAGGAGAAGAAGGGTTTCTTGAGCAAGATTCGGCAAGATTGAGGTTCTAGTTTCAAAGGGTGTAATTATTCTTTATTTCATTTCCTTTTATTCTTTGCCAAACTTTGCCATGTTTCTCTCCAAGAGGGAGTAGTTCTCTCTCTAGGGGTTTAGGTCAATGCATGAACTTGTTTAATTCTATTTTATTCGATTATTTGCTTTTATTGTGATTGTTTTATCGGATTTGATTGTTAATTTCTGTGATTTAAATAATTTGTGTTAAATACATAATTAGTACTTGAATTGTAGCATCTCGTTTTGGTTTCAAAAGAACCAAAATTGACTAGGATCAATAGGATAGTACCAAATTGTGAATGCAAATATCTTAGGTTTAGATTAAGATTCTAACCAATTTAATCTAAGCCGGAACTACAGAAATTAAGGTTAGGGACTTGGTGAAGGACCTAACCGTGAAGTCAAACCCTAATTAGGACATCTCAATTTGAGTCGGATATTGGTATCATGGACTTAATTGAGAAGTACCAATATTCGAGGAGAAGAGAGACTAACAAGAGCTTATGGTCTAAGTAGCTAGGGTGAAGGACCTAACCGTGAAGTCCGAATTACTTAGACACGTTATTAATTCACGAAAGCGACCCTTAATGACATATTAGGTTAGAAACCTCATCAAATCATACATGAATTTAAGCAAATACCGAATGAATAGAGTTAACAAGGGATTGTAGACCAAAGACCCCTAGATTCTCTAAACCTTGAAAACAAACAGACTTTTCTCTCTTTTACTTTTACTTTTAATTGTTTAAAACTCCTTTCGGGTATTGAACCCAACCTTAGGACTTTTACTACAAACCCCCCAAATTTACTTTATTGCACTTTATTTTCTTTATTTTCTGAAATTTATCATTTAAAGTTGAAAATTAAGTATTTATCTTACTCCTTGTGGTTCGATACCTGATAATATACTACACGGTAGGATTGTATACTTGCGATCTAAACCGAAAGTGTATTTGAGGATAAAGCTTTTTACATATACCCTTTGCACGTATCACCTCTATACATTCTTGTACGAACCAATTTGTTTCTATGGAAACAGGTGGTATATACCACTTTTATCAAAAAAAAAAAAAATAATATGCACTTGATGTTGATATATTGTTAACAATATAATATTCACTAAAAAAAAGTTTGGACATTTGGTTATACATCAGGTGGAGACGTATGATTCAGTGTTCACATTCAATTACACACTTGATGCTGAATTTCCTTTACAATTTCAGCCAAAATGGTCCGATTCTAGTCAAATTTCAGCCGAAACAGCTGTTTTCCAAACAAAAAAAAATCATCTCTAGTGGGACTTCAACCATAGACCTACTGGTTAGGAACATTGGATTTTTACCACTCATCATCTCATCTTTATTGCTATTACATGAAACTATACTATTTAAATTATACTTGTGTTTGAGACTAACCACACTGGACCATCCGAACACATTTTTTTTAATTACAAATTTCTATTAATACCCCTAAGGCTCTAAATTGTACTAGTTATTTTTTAGAGTTTGTTTGAATTGTAATAATTGTATTATATTATATAAATAAATTAGTTGTGTGTAATATTTGTTTTAATATATTTTTTTACAAACTTCTTTACTATTTTTTAGTACAAACAAGATTCTACCAAAAGATCCGAGTTTCCGATTCCATTTTATTCCGACCGATTAATCCGATTCCGATTTCACAATCAAATGACTGATCTCGATTCTGATTATGATTTTTCCATTTATGATTAATATGAGATTAATTACATAATGGATAAATAAGAAAATATTTTATCTCCATTCCATTATTAAGCACGTTGGGTGTCCGATCTGCCAACGGCTATGATTGAAAGATAAAATTACAGATTTAATCTTAACCCTCTAATCAAATAATCTATTTGTTTTGATTAAATGCATCTTTTTTAAGTGTAGAAGTCTATATTTAGTTAAAAACATATTCGCTACACGTACAGTCACACAATATATTTCAATTAAAATTGAATATACTGCCTTGTAGCGACATTTTTTTCCTCATTTCTCCTACGTTTAGCGACTTCTTCGTTTCCTTATTTTTGGTTTCCTATCTCCTTTGTTTCTATACAAATTATCACGTCAGAAAATAAAAATGATTTTTTTCTTTATTTCCATATTTTTCTTTGTTTGCTTCTATATAGATCCCAAACGGCATAATAGAAAAATCTAAAATATATTTGATTGGAGTTGTTTCTATACAAATCACCCCACACCTGGAATCGAAAAAATCAAGAATAGAAAGATTATTTTTCTAATTTTATTATATTTTTTCAATTGGAGCAATTATAATCTATTTTTCATATTTTATTATATTTTTTATTTATATATTTTTTCTTAATTCTGGGTGAAATGTCAATAAAAAAAAGTATTTTCATATTCTATTCAATCTTATAATATTCCCGTTGCAACGCACGTGCACGATACTAGTAAGAGTTAAAAGATAAATAAGATAAATTTAAAAGTCTCTGGAAGCAAATAAGAAACGGTACAAATAAAGTGCACATAGAAATTATCTATTTATTGAATGTTTTGATGAGGTTATTGTGTGCCGCTCGCCATTGGTTCAGAAATGTGAAATAAAAAAAAAATCAATTCATAAATAATATGCTCCATTTTTAATATTCCCTGCAATCGATTTTCCAATTTCTCATCCAACACTTCAATTTCCTCTCTGGGTGTTAATTTGGCTTTGTACTTCAATCGTCGACTGTGGCTCAATTTCGTTTTCAAGACTTGAATTGAAACCGAATCAAATCACAAAAGTCGATCAAATATTGCAAGTAATCTTATGATATTATTAAAATATAATTTGTCAAACACTTGAAAATCTGGAAATTCCCACGCGATTCTTCTTATTATTAATATAATTTCTTATTTTCTTATGTATAAAAATTTCGGCCATTTCATGAGTTAGTTGAAACAGGATATGTACAAGAAAGTTTGTAATAGAGAATCTGAATTTGCTTTGAGCTTTATATGTGCAGTGGGCTTATTATTGCTGGATCTACAACCTTAGATGTCTCATGCCAAAGGCAGGCTGGACGGCCCATGTCCATGACCCACAAACTCTTTCAACGTTGGACAATTAATTAAATGGTTATACTACATATTAAATAACATAATCGGCTGTTATAACCTTTCTTCAAAAAAGAAAAAACAGAATGGTTTTCTTCTTCTCCATTCCGCCCCTGTCCAGTTTAGTCTTTTGTCTCTTTTTTTCAGCCTTTATCTCAATTACCGGAGAGTGTCATGCGTAGGTCAGCATTATCTCAATTACATGACCATGACCACTCACCAGTGGGACAATAACACCATCCAAAGGATGCTCCATTGGCCCACATTATCAATCATGTGTCAAACCCTATCCTGCACTCCGATCCCTCAAGCGTAGCACCATTTATAATACAGTAGCGTCTCTCATTTTGTAAATGTTAATAACTTCTTTTTAGAATTAATAATTTACCAACATAGTTAAGGAATACAAGTAATTCATGAATTATATTCAGTTTAAGATCATAGATTATTTATTAAGCAAAAACTTGGAAATAATTATCTGTAGATTATTTTCAGTTTAATCATAAAATTCATATTAGAAGTTTACATATCACCGCTATATTTAAATATATAAAAATGCATCACTATTCACTACATCATTAATTAATTAAAGCATTTTAATATAATACATTCATTAAATGATGATTTGAACACAATTAATATATCCAAATATATAATTTATAGTATAAGTACTACTAGTACTGCATGCCGATATCATCTATAATCACACTTGTGTATTAATTAATTAATACAAGCCGAAATAAATATGTAAGATGTACTTATGCTGCTATTAGTTTCCAGAATTAATCTCCATCATTCTTTGAGCAGCATTGCTAGCAGCACCCTTTACCACAACAACTCTCGTCGCAGCGCCTGCTGGCGGGTCGATAGGGTCGAGGATCTTTAGGTCCTCCATTTGTTGGCGCTGAATTTGTGCAAAAGTAGAGAACATATGAATGAATATGGAGTTACACTAAACAGCGTGCAAATAAACAACGAGGTTATTCATGTACAAATTAATAAGGCAGCAGTTATACTTTGCTAGAGATCACCAAAGTCGGTTTTTCTCATAACTCATCGCAAAAGAACAGGTGGCAACTAACTCGACCATTAATTATGTAACTAGACTACTATTTAAAACGAGTCCTTAGATGATTAAATGATATGTTTAAAATTTAAATGCATGACAATAGCACTATTTAGAGATTTTTTATATTTAGAAATAAAATATTGTAGTATGCTGGAAAGGGAAGGAGTCAATTTGATTTTCAAAAAAGAAGAGGGATCCACTTACAACGTTTTTAAGTTACAACATTTTACAACAATTCGGTTTTACAATTTTAAAAGTCCAAACAGAAAAACAGCAGTTTTGTAAAATACTTAATATATAGTAAAAAATTCAAAAAAATATAAAATTTGATCTCCAAGCACATTTGCAGTTTGGACCGACTGTTTGGAGTTTTAAATTGCAGAACGGAATTTTAATTAGGTAACAGTACATTTTGATATGTTTGGACTGTTTCAATCCCTTATGTATTTTGCAGTTTTATCCCTACTTTATTTTCTTTTTCTTCTTTACAGAAGCATACTACAAATAGGTAAAAGTACATTTTATTTCTTTACTATTTATTGATTCAATTCCAACGGCTAGTTATTCCTGTAAATGTATAAATAGAATATTGTACAATGTAAAGAGTATGATCAATATTTCAATAAAACAATCAATTTATTTATTCGGTGTTATTTATTATAATATCAGAACAAAAGAAATAGATCAATCGCGCTACAGGTAAAACCCAATCTGTGTACCAGTAATGATAGAATTGGTTGAAATTCATCAAAATCAAACTCCAGCCAAGAGCGATGCTGTTTGAGGTGGCTCCAGCGAGCATGTACTAAAATCAATCGCTGAGATAAACCCATCGTCAACGCTCACTGCAGGATTTAAAGTGCCTATGAGCTTTTACAATAAGAAAATTTTGATAAGTTGCATGTAATTAAGGTTTAAAGGCTCAACACAAGTATTTAAATAGTTGTAGACAGAGATTTAAAGACTTGAAATACAAAATTTGAAGTGTTTAAGTTCTTTTTACTGTAGTTACATGCAAGGTTTTAACACTTTACACGAGTACTTTAAATGATTTTAGACAAAGGTTTAAAGGCTTGAGAAATAAAATTTAAAGTGCCTACTGCCTTTTACTGTAAAAATATGGTAAGTAACATTTAAGTTTTAAATGCTTGATATGAGTACATTAAATAGTTGTAGATAGATATTGAAAAGCTGGCATAGAAAAATAAAATTTAAAGTGCTTGCGGGCGTTTACTATAATTTTTTTATAAATTACATAAAGGGTTTAAAAGATTGACACGAGTACTTTAAAGAGTTGTACTCAAATTTTTATAGGCTTGAGAAACAAATTTAAATTGTCTACCTATAAACAATATTTAATTAGTTACATGTAAGGTTTAAAGGCTTGATACTAGTACTTTAAAGAGTTGTAGATATGTGTTTAAAAGCTTGAGAAGCAATATAAGAAGTGCCTACAATTTTTTACTTAAAAAAAATAGTGACACGAATTAAATCACAAGTAGTTAAATATGGATCTAATTTGAAAAAGAAAATCCAGTAGATAACATTTCTATTTTTAGATTCGCAAAATTTATCACATATCGTTGTAAAAATGAATGAGAATGATTGGAAAAAAAAAAAAGTGGGAGTGTGAATCATTCCTTTTTTTGGTTTTTAGACAAAAATAGTTAGGAGTTGAACTAGTTAGATTTTAGCTAGGGTTTAAAACCTTGTAGACATAGGTTTAAATGCTTACAAGTAGTACTCTAAAAGATTGTTTAAATAGCTTTAAAGGTTTGGACATGGACGCTGGAGAGGAGGTAGTTCGGAAAAGTACTGCCGAATCATCTATAATTAATTACTTTATTAAACTATTAATACAAGGCAAAATAAAATGGATACAATATGTAAAATGGACTTATATATGTTGTCTCTCGCTGTAATCTAGATAATTAATTACATAGTAAATTTTCCATAATTGTTGCTATTAATTAATTTCCAGATATCTCCATCACTCTTTGACAAGCATCGCTAGCAGCACCCATTACAACATCTCTCGCCGCAGCATTTGCCAGGTTGATGGATTCGTGGATCTGGAGCATGTAAAGCTGATCTACTAGAATGTGGTCGCCCTGAATTAATGTGTGCAAAAGTAGAGAACATATGAATATGGAGTCATATTAAACATCTTTTGGGTTATGTTTTCATGTACAAGATGATAAAGCAACGGTTATATTTTTTTAGTAAGAATAGGAGTCTAGCTTCTATTTTTACTAATCACAATTGGTTACAGAATCTGGGCAGGGTTTTGAGAGGTAACTCTGCAATGGATTTACATATATATAAATAGAAAGATAAGAAAAAAAAATACAAAGAAAGAAAATTTTGAAAAAAGAAAAGAAATGAAGATTAAAACATCAATTAAACAAACTGCTCATTTTCATTATGTGACCGCAACACCTGACGGGTTGATGGATTGGAGGATACCTAGGTTTTGTAGAAGGGGCCACTGAATTTGTGCAAAAGTTGAGAACATATGAATGAATATATATGGAGTTATATTAATTAAATAGCGTTAAAAAAAATACTACGAGGTTATTCATGATTAAATTTGGTTGAACATGATCACTAAGTCACTCAGAACGAATATGGAGGTTATTCATGTACAAATTAATAAGGCAGCAGTTATACTTTAGAAGCGTAAATATAATATTATGAATTTTAGTTGGGAAAATATGTAATTTTCAAGATTTTGAAGGGCCTACATGAAATTCTCCCTAATAAATATTTTTGAAATTAAATTCTTAATTACAAAGTGCGGTGAGCCGAAAAAGCAAATCCAATTTCCATAAAAATAGTATTTTAATCTTGTTGTTTCCTGTTAATTATTTTGCACCTTAATCTTGTTGTTTCCTGTTACTTCTTTTTCCAATATCTAGTGATTACAAATGGCTTATCTATTGTCTTTCAAAAATACTATAATATTATATATGTCGCTCAGAAGGAGGGATAGCATGCATTTACCTCGCTCAGAAGGAGGGCCAGGAGGGTGGTTGATTCCGCCATAGACAGGGCGATCCGGATCTAAGGGATCGGCATAGGAGGTCTCAGAAGCAGTTTGCATGGCCATAGCGCTGAGAAGCAAACAGATGATGATGATGAATATACTCTTCATTTTGCTCCACAAATACTCTACACACTATCATAAACAGCAGTAGTAGCAATGTCCCTTGATTTCTCCCATCTTCATCATTTTATACTGGTAAATTATAACAAGACTTGAGCAAATCAACTCCCAAGTCAAGTCCCTCTCCCTGCCTCTGCTTTCCCAACTCTGAATTGATTTGACTTCATCACTCCCAATTTGGTTAACATTTGCTACACGGAATGACTAATAACAGTATGAATTCATGTCACCTAAGGTAACTCAAATTTTGAGATTGAATCTGGACCATCCGATCTACTTTGGGACAGATATTAAAGGCATCCCGTGCAATCCATCTAGGATTCTGATGAGAGGGTCTGAATTTAAATGAAAAATTTGAATTACTTTCTGATACGCACAAACTTTAACAAGATTCCGGTCAAAGTAGAACGCAAATGCCTTAGTCTTACTTGGGTTGCTTGCTGAATTACTGACCTCCACTATCAAGTTAATTTGAATTCGGAGTGGAGCTGTCTATTCCCATGGACCATGTTCTTACCATGTTCTATTCCCATTAGTGTTTTTCCTAACTTGTGAGTTGTGATGTGGGGATTTCGTCGGCACTTAATTTAAGCGGGCCCTATAAATAGCAAAAATCCTGAGACCAATCCTTCAATTAATCAGACCAATCCTGAGACAAAGGCAGGCCGCACGGCCCATATTGACCTTGGCCCACCAACCGTTTGCATTACAAAATATCTAGAACGAATATACTTCACATTTATAAGCAACCACTCAGGTGATGATTTTGGAGTCCTCATCCTCTGTAGTAACAGAATATTTTGAGTATAGATCCAGACCGTACAAGCTCTTCAATATTTGTGCCAAAGAAAATCGGACTGTCCAGATCTAAAATAAAAGTTTGTGTTACCTCAGATGATTTGAATTCGGTAATTGCGTACCCCTCGCTATTTGTTCGGAAATGCGAAATAAATAAAAAATTCAATTCATAAATAATTAACACTCACTATCTCTCTAATGGCACCACCAAATTCTCTCGTCTCTCTCTCCCTTCGCCAATGGAGAGGATTGCTCTGCGCTGACCTCTCCTTTCGGCTCCGCTCCACTATTCCCATCTCCGATGCCTCCGTTCTCACCCGCTGGCTATAACAGTAGGAATCGGCCTCGCTATGCGGTTTCTGGAACCGGTGTGAAGCCGGTTTCTGCTGCCAGTGCTTGGCCCGCTGCCGGTGGGGCCATGGGCTTCTCTCGGGATCACTACATGACAAAAACTCTGACCTTCTCGGCTGCCTTCTTGGCTTTCACTGACGAATAACAAGGAGATTGCAATTTCTGGAAACTAATAGCAACAATTAAGGAAAATAATTACCTAGTTTAAAGCGGAAGACAACATAAAATTTCCTTAATTGTTGCTATTAGTTTCCAGAAACCTCAATCAATCATGTGCTGGGTTGATTATAGATTCTTGGATCTGGAGCATGTGAAGATGGTATATCATAGTATTTGGCCCTGAATTTGTGCAGAAGTAGAGTACATATGAATATGGAGTCATATTAAACTCATCGCAAAAGAAACAAAGGGCAACTGACTATGACCATAGGCCAATAATCATATTAAACAAAGGTACCGACTGGTTTCTGTTTTCAGAACATCATTAAATGGCTGTAGCAAGGTTGGTAAAATTTCAAGAATTCATCTATAGAGGCATTAAGACACTGGTACAGGAAATTTTTGGCTCAATACGACAAGTCAAACTAGTACAAACAGCCAAGAGGAAACGGGATCAGTGCTAGCAATACGGATTCAATAATCAAATATCAAATTCATAAATCCAAGTTCATTTTAGATTTTAGCAAGTCAATAGAGGAAATTTGGATTCACAACAAATCACTATCAGGGATAGAAATATTAAGGCCCCCCTCAATTTGAACAATCATTAACAGAAAGAATCTTGACCCTAATAAAATTTATTCCATCAGCACAACACATGTGAAAAGGGAAGTACCAGGCTACCGGCAGAGGTGAGTCTACAGTGGCGACTCGGCGACAATGGCGACTCCGCGACTGGCGAGGTGACTCAGCCACTCAGCCCTCAGGTGAGGCACTGAGGCTGGCGGCGGCCGCGGCTGGCGAGGTGTCAGGTGAGGCGGCTGCCGCGGCTCCAGACCTCCAGTGGCAGCGATCGGCGATTCCTTCCCGGCTTCCCCTCTTTGGCTCTTTCTCTTCCACCAGCGCCAGTGATTCCCCCTCTCTTTTCTCTTCGCAAATCGCGATTCCTCCTCTCCTATTTTTTTCTCTTCACCGCTTGGGCTGGCTGAAACTGAAGAGGATTGTTGATTGGCTGTTGGGCTGGGCCTGGGGTAGGCAAAACAAAAATCCAGGGGTAGGCAAACTAAAATTGAAGCCCGGTCCAAAACAGAAAAAAAATTTCCAGGGGTAGGCAAGTGCCTACCCCTGGCTGTATGTAGACTCGCCTCTGGGTTCAATTGACTTCACTTCAATTCTCTGCCTTCAAGTCTGAATTGACTTGACTTCATTTGAGCAGAATATGTGCAGTATATGTGCAGTTGATTAATTTACTGGATCTACGACCAACGATAAAAGAGGGCTCATGCCAAAGGCAGGCCCAACAACCCATTATTGTTTACCCACCAAACTGTCTCATTTTAATTCCGAGTATCTGTAAATATACTTCACATTTGTAACCACTGATCGTAACGCCATCTGGTATAGGGTACAAACGGATTGGATACCGATCGAATGGTTGTAAAACCATATCTGTATCTGTTTTTATATTTTAGATATGGATCGGATATTTGACGGATACGGATATGGATACAGATTGCATATTAAACGAATACGAATCAGATATTTGTAGATATATATATATTTTTCCATAATATATATTAAATTATATGGTAAATATCTACTATTTGAATACGGATAATTAAAATTTAAAATCATATCCGCATCTGTACCTGCACGAATATTCGGATATCGAATATCCGTATTCAATTTTTAAATACAGATCCGGATACGGTCAGATAATATCTGATCTGATTGCACCCTAATCTGGTAAACAGTCCAGTGGCCCATATTGTTTCCTCCTCATTGCATTTTTATTGGAAGGATAATTTTCTATGTAATCATGACTTGTATTGTTTCTTATTTGTCTTTACATACTTAAATTTTACTTATTTATCCTTCCACTTTTGTAACTTTTTTTGTTTATCAATCCTGAAATTAATCTCACGTTAACTCTAATTAAATTATTAAAAGTTATTGTTTACCTCTAATAAGAATTATAAAATTAAAAGTTTGCACTTGATGCTGATACAATATTGTTAACGGTATAATACTTACTAAAATAAATTTGAACATTTGGTTATAGATCAGGTGGAGACGTATAATTCAGTGCTGACATTCAATTACATACTTGATGCTGAAATCATTTACTGTTTTTGTCTTTTATAAGTGGTATATTTAAATAAGAAGAATACACATTTTTTTTAAATGAATAGTCAAGATGAACAATTATATCCGGTCATTAAATATATTTAATTTTAAAATTTAGACATATATGTATCCAAATAAGAAATGATTGATGGGTGTACGTCCGATTTTCAGTCGACAAGGAACTGACGATAATAATTTTCAGTTCAGATTCAACCGTATTTTCACTTTGTAATTCTTCATTAGAGGTAAACTAATTAAGGTTTTTAAATAATTTAACTGAAGTAAACAGGAAATTAATTACGTGAAGAGTAAATAAGGAAAAGTTACAATAATTAAGAGATGAATAAGATAAATTTAAGTATGTAAAAACAAATAAGAAACTGTATAAATGAAGGGCACATAAAATATTATTCATTTATTGTATGTTGTGATCAGGGTATATATTGGCTTACTTTTTTTATACTCTGCAATCGATTTTCCAATTTCACACCCAACAATTTAATTTATTTTATGTACCCTTGAACTCTTAGAATGACTGCCAAATTCAGGGAACTCAGATACAGTGCAATAACTCACCGGATAGAATGAGATCTGAGTCATCAATTTTACTCTGGCATGATTCTCAAAATAGACCCTCTATATTTCAGATAGGCACAACAAATTGATTGTATAGTGCTGGGTTCATGAACAATCAGCCCAGATCCTTGTAAATAAACTTTTTTTTTAATATTTCAATATATTGTTGCGACAATTTGTCGCTAACTTTAAAAAAAAAAAGTATTCTATTATCTGGATGAGAACCAAGAGAGCTAAAAGGAACTAAAATAAGAGGAAGAGGAACGAGTTTTTCAGCCATTATTTTCCTACAATAAAGGAGTAAATAACAAAATTCCTGTCAAGGTATAACGCAAAAGTCTTACATGTGCTGCTTAGCTCAATTACTGAAATCAACTGTGAAGTTTGAATTTGGAGTAATGTAACTGTCTTTTCACCTTAGAATTGCAGCACCCATAACCAAAGTTTTTAACTATTTGTTTGCTTTTGTTTCAACATTTATAAAAATAAATCTAATATTTTCAGATTTGTTTAGTCGGCATTTAATTTAAGCGGACCCCATAAATAACAAAAATCATGGAGCCCAATTCATCAGTTACTTGAAACAGGAAATTTGCTAGAAAGTTTGTAATAGAGAATCTGAACTTGCTTTGAGCAGTATATATATGTGCAGTTGGCTTACCGGACCTACGACCTAAGAAAGTATCAATGATAAAAGGGTAAATTAGTCTATGTGGAGAGATGGAGTAACTTACTTCAGATTAATTCAAATTTTAGTCCGAGTAACTCCTCTTCTTTTACTCCTTGTTTAATGGATTAAGTGCTTACTCCACCACTTACTTCACAACCAAACATGACCATTCTTGAACTAGACTGCTATTTAGAACCATCTCCTAATTATGTGATTAATGATATGTTCAGATGCATCATATATAATAACACTGTTTAGAACTGACTTCTACAAATAATATTGCATTTGGATGTTATTACAGACCCATTTTTTTCTTCAAAAATCAAAATGATGTGTCTTGTGTTTCTTAAACATATACTCCACTAGTAACAGCAGCAGTAGCAGTGTTCCCCATAGAAGGCAAAATCGGCCGTTCCGGAGCGGAATCGGCCGTTCCGGAGCGGGATCGGACGGTGCCGATCCGATTCCAGGCCGATTTACGCGGGTAGTGCAGATTTCGGCCTATTTCAGCCGTTTCGGCCATATTTCGGCCCATTCCAGTCAAATTTTGGCCCATTCCAGTCAAATTTCGGCCGAAACGCATATTAATAAAGAAACATAAATTTTTTTGAATCAAGTGGGATTCGATCCCGTGACATTTAACTATGGGTCTTGGATAGTTACCACTACAACATTCAAACTTTATTGTTAAATGTTACAACTAATTTATATATATATTAATTCTAATTCACAAATTTGTAGCAAATTTGATTGAAAGAGTATGTTTTTAGTTGTTAATGCTTGTATTATATTGTATTAGTGGATTATTTGATTGTAATAATTTTTTTAAATTTTTTTTATCAATTTTTAAATTTTTTTAGTATAAACTAGCTTCTGGCAAAAAAGTCCGATTTTCCGATCCGATTCGGCCGATCCCGACCGATTTTTCCGATCCGGATCGGGATCGGACGGGGCCGATCCCGATTCCGATTCCGATTTTTCCTTCTATGGTGTTCCCTTTATTTCTTGCGTCTTCCCCATTTCATACTAAAAATTATAACAAGAACTGTGCAAATCACTCCCTCCCTGCCTTGTGCTTTCCCAAGTCTGAATTAGTTTGTCTCGCTACAGAATAATAGCTCTAACTTGGTTACTTTTTCCTACAATAAAGGAGTAATAACA
Source organism: Carex kokanica (assembly GCA_025461125.1). NCBI lineage: Eukaryota > Viridiplantae > Streptophyta > Magnoliopsida > Poales > Cyperaceae > Carex > Carex kokanica. The sequence goes on from JAJGRX010000128.1 coordinate 146,029, forward strand.
AAATTCCGGTCAAGGTACAACGCAAATGTCTCTCTTACTTGGATTGCTGTCACCGTCCAACTTGCTGTGAGATATGTTTAGATGGTTTATAGGGAATTCATACCATCTAAAGTAACACAAATGTTGAGTTTAGATCTGGACCGTCCGATCTGTTTGGGCACGAAAATTAAAGGAGCCTTGTGCATTTCGTCTCACATTGAATTGGTCCGAATTCTGATCGAACAGTCCGAATTCAAACTCAAAAATTTGAGTTACCTCAGAGGATCGGAACTAGTTTACAGGTCCTATATATGACCAATGCAATTCAGATCCCCAAAAGTAACTTTGATTTCGGAACGTCGTCTGATCAGAGAGACCAATTTGGGTCCGATGGGTTCCATGTTTGTATGATCTGCTTTAAGATCCATGCACGCTGCTTCAATATGTGTGCGCATCAGCTTTAATATTCGTGCACTGATACTATGCCTATGTTATTGTACCATTGATACTATGCCTATTTATTGTATAGTTGGTACGTACTGTTGTTTTTTACCTAATGTTGCTTTTTCTAAATAAAGTACTAAAAGACTCTATGTTATGCTTGATTTAATCTAAGCCACTCGATCAATGATGGATGACTCAGATCGATTCTCATCTTCTTAATTATTTTTAACATTTTTAGAATTATTTATTTACCAACATAATTAAGGAATACAAGTAATTGATGAATTATATTCAGTTACTTTTGGAAAATAATCATCTGTAGATTATTTTGAGTTGAATCATAAAATTAAGTTTTTATATCACCGCTATATATATATCAAAATGCATCACTATTCATTACATCATTAATTAATTAAAGAATTTTAATACAATCATTAAATGGATGATTTGAACACAATTAATATATCCAAATAATTTATAGTAAAAGTACTAGAACGTACTGCCGATATCATCTATAATCACTGTGTATTAATACAAGCCGGAATAAAATGGATACAATATGTAATATGTAAAATGTGTAAAATGTACTTATGTTGCTATTAGTTTCTAGAATTAATCTCCATCATTTATTGACCAGCATCGCTAGCAGCACCCTTTATGACAACATCTCTCGCTGCAGCACCCTGTGCCATGGATTGGAGGATATTTAGGTCCTCCATTATCTGGCTCTGAATGTGCAAAAGTTGAGAACATATGAATGAATATGGAGTTACACTAAACAGGGTATATATAAAGAAACAACGAGGTTATTCATGTACAAATTAATTTCATTAAATACATTGGATATTTAGAACCCAATTATCCAAATAATTTATTGTTACTGTATTAATACAAGCCGAAATAAAATGGATACAATAGGCAAAATGTACTTGTGTTCTCTCAACTTGCTTTAAACAAGGTAATTACATAATATATCATCCTTAATTGCTGCTATAATTAGAATGCATAAATCTTTATCATCCTTAATTGCCCCTTTAGAAATAAAATATTATAGTATGCTGAAAGGGTAGTCGCTTTGATTTTTGGAAAATAGGTAACAATGGCTGGGGTTGGGATAGGGTCGAAAAATGCTTGCACCGAAAAAAAATTATGGCACAACCAATATCATATTTGCACCGTAAAAATATTGGCTGGTTAGTTTTCAAAAAAAATATATATATTGGCTGGTGTTGGTGTAGTGGTGTTACATATTTTTCGAAAATCAAATCAACTCCGTCCCTTTTCAGCAAGAAAAACAAATATTTTATTTCTAAATAAGAAAAAAAACCTATTTAGACGTGAGTTCTGATCTGAATTATTGTTATATTTATTTGGAGACCCATGGCTTATCTATTGTATTTTAAAATACACTATTAGTCTTTTTTTTTTTTTGATAAGAATACAATATTAATCTATAATATGGTTGTACATTATTAATTATCAAGTCACTCAGAACGAGAGAGCATTTACTTGTTTCTGAATGTGGAGGGGAGGTTGGTCGGATTCCAGCAGAAGCAGCAGGTTGCATGGCCATAGCGCTGAGCAGCAAACAAAGGATCATTAATACACTCCTCATTTTGCTCATTTTCTCCCCAAAAACTCTTAACACTTTACACACTACCAGTAACTAGCTGTGTCCCTTGATTTCTTCCATCTTCCTCATTTTATACTGGTAAATTATAACAAGACCTGAGCAAATCAACTCCCAAGTCAAGTCTCCCCACCAGCCTCTGCTTTCCAAGTCTGAATTAATTTGACTTCATCACTCCCAATTTGGTTAACATTTTCTCTAAAGAATGACTAATAACAGTATGAATTCATGTCACCTAAGGTAACTCAAATTTTTAGTTTGAATCCCGACCATCCGATCTACTTCTGGACAGATATTAATGGGACCCCGTGCATTCTATCTAGGATCAGATTGGTCCAGGTTCTGATCAGATGATCCGAATTTAAATGAAAAATTTGAATTACTTTCTGATACAAACTTTAACAAGATTCCGGTCAAAGTAGAACGCAAATGCCTTAGTCTTACTTGGGTTGCTTTGTTGAATTACTGACTTCCACTATCAAGTTAATTAATTTGAATTTGGAATGGAGCTGTCTTTTCACTGTATAATTTCAGCACATATAAATGAAGTTCCCACGGAGAGAATTTTATATTTTTAGAAAATATTATAAATTACGAAAAGGAAAGACAAAGAGTACTTTTATTTTTTGATACATAAAAAGAAGGATCGGAAGAATTTTTTACTGATCTAAAATTTTTTAACCAGTAAAAATTTCAACAATCCAAATTTTTTCAATTTTTTTGTCTGTAGTCGGTGGTTTGAAAGAGTAGAATCAAGAATTTATTTTATTTTTAGAAGTTAGTTTTATATAATATAGCAAAATAGATGAAGCAGCTTAGAATTTGATGTACTAAAGGGATCGCGAGAAATATCTCGGATCCAAAGTTTGGACCGAGATTAATAGCTCGAATTCCAATATTTTTATATTTTTCCAGCAACTTACAATGCAATAATATTTTTATATTTTTAGTAATAGTTTCTCAAAATAGAAAAAAAAGATCTATTCGTTCTCCATTCAAACCAACGATCGATGGAATAAAAAAAAATATTTGGATCGGTAAAAATTTCACCAATCATTTTATGCATCGAAAAACTAAAGTAGTCTTTCTATTTTCTTCTCTTATTTATTATATTTTCTATAAATAAAAATTCACTTCCTTGAACTATGTTTTATCTCTTTTAATTTTAATTTGTTAATTTTTTTACATGAATTAGTTAAATTTAGTTTGCTTTTGTTTCAAAATTGAAAAAATAATCAAATATTTATCAAACTTGCTTTAAGCAGTATTTGGGCTTGTGGGCTTACTAAAACCTATGACCAAACATGGTATCAACGATAAGATGGAGGGCCCATGCCAAAGGCAGTAAAAATCTCTTCAGTCTCCAGTAGCTGTGTACCTTGATTTCTTCCATCTTCATCATTTTTTACTGGTAAATTATAACAAGACTAGAGCAAATCAACTCCCAAGTCAAGTCTCCCACCCGCCTCTGCTTTCCAAGTCAAGTCTCCCACCACCTCCACTATGAAGTTAATTTGAATTTGGAGTGGAGCTGTCTATTCCCATGGACCATGTTCTTTTTTAATTTGTTACCTTTTTCTAATATGTTCCTATTTCTTTAGTGTTTTTCCTAACTTGTGAGTTGTCATGTGGGGATTTCGTCAACACTTAATTTTAGCGGAAGCCATAAATAGCAAAAATCCTGAGACCAGTCCTTCAATTAATCAGGCGTTCACCGAACATTTTTTACGGTGTAAGCAAGAAAGAAAGCAAAAGGGATCTGCACAAATTTTCGGTGGCTGGGGTTGGGATAGGGTCGAAAATTGCTTGGTCAATGAGGGCCCATGACAAAGGCTGGCCGCACGGCCCATATTGACCTTGGCCCACCAAAACGCATTACAAAATATCTAGAACGAATATACTTCACATTTATTACCGAAATAAATAAAAAATTTAATTCATAAATAATTAACACTCACTATCTCTCTAATGGCACCACCAAATTCTCTCGTCTCTCTCTCCCTTCGCCAATGGAGAGGATTGCTCTGCGCTGACCTCTCCTTTCGGCTCCGCTCCACTATTCCCATCTCCAATGCCTCTGTTCTCACCCCCACCTCCTCTATCTCATTTCCCTCCATCGCATCCTCCTTCCTTTATGCACATCTTCATCATATACCGCTATCTCCGTCCCTTTCCGTGTGAAACCTGAAATCCAAAAGACAAAGGAAGCTGCTGCCAGTGCTGGTGTCAGTGTGAAGCCGGTTCCTCTGGCTATAACAGTTGGAATCGGTCTCGCTATGCGGTTTCTGTAATCGGCTGCCTTCTTGGCTTTCACTGACGAATAACAAGGAGATTGGAATTTCTGGAAACTAATAGCAACAATTAAGAAAAATATTTACCTAGTTTAAAGCGGGAGACAACATAAAATTTCCTTAATTGTTGCTATTAGTTTCCAGAAACCTCAATCAATCATGTGCTGGGTTGATTATAGATTCGTGGATCTGGAGCATGTGAAGATGGTATAGTATTTGGCCCTGAATTTGTGCAAAAGTAGAGAACATATGAATATGGAGTCATATTAAACTCATCGCAAAAGAAACAAGCGGCAACTGACTATGACCATAGGCCAATAATCCAGTTGAGAGAAATGGCTTCAATTGACTTCACTTCAATTCTCTGCCTTCAAGTCTGAATTGACTTCACTTCATTTGAGCAGTATATGTGCAGTTGGTTAATTTACTGGATCTACTACCAACGATAAAAGAGGGCTCATGCCAAAGGCAGGCCCAACAGCCCATTATTGTTTACCCACCAAACTGTCTCATTTTAATTCCGAGTATCTGTAACGAATATACTTCACATTTGTAACCACTGATCGTAACGCCATCTGGTATAGGGTGCAAACGGATTGGATACGGATCGAATAGTTGTAAAACCATATCCGTATCTGTTTTTATATTTTAGATACGGATAGGATATTTGACGGATACGGATACGGATTGCATATTAAACGAATACGAATTCGATATTCGTAGATATATATATATATATAGAGTATGGCTAATTTGCTTCTGGAAGCATTTCGGCCGAGGTACTTACAGGAGCATATCTTGCAATTTGATGTTCAAACAACAAATTCAAACCGTTAGATGTTCAATCTATATTAAAATCTACTTGGAGACCAAATTTTACATTTTTTGGAATTTTTTTACTATTTTTTAAGCTGGTTTCAAAACCGCTGTTTTCAATGCTTCAGAAATTTAATAAAAACAGCGGTTTTGAAACCAGCTTAAAAAATAGTAAAAAAATTCCAAAAAATGTAAAATTTGGTCTCCAAGTAGATTTTAATATAGATTGAACATCTAACGGTTTGAATTTGTTGTTTGAACATCAAGTTGCAAGATATGCCCCCGTAAGCACCTCGCCGAAATGCTGCCGGCAGCAACTTAGCCGCTCCCTATATATATATATATATATATATATATATAGGGATGGGCTATGGAGAGCTATGGAGTAAAACTAGTTTGTACTTCACGCCATATTTCTATCTTGAAAATTCAAACAACCAATCCGAACCATTCAAGTTGTTCTCCATATTGAAATGTGCTTGGAGACCCAATTTTACATTTTTTTGGAATTTTTTTACTGTTTATTAAGCCAGTTTGAAAATCGTTGATCCGGGTGAATAGTAGCAAAACAGTAAAAAATTCTGGACCAATAGATTAGCGATTTTCAAAGTGGCTTAATAAATAGTAAAAAAATTCCAAAAAATGTAAAATTTGGTCTCCAAGCACATTTTAATATGGAGAACAACTTTCACAGTTTGGACTGACGTTTTGGATTTTGAAAATGGAAATATGAGCGTGAAGTCACGAAGTACAATAGCCCTATTATATATATATATATATATATATATATATATAGAGCTGGGCTATGGTGAGTTGCGAAGTAAGATGTCATTTTTACTTCACGCTCATATTTTTATTTGAAAATCTAAACGACCGATCCGAACCGCTCAACATGTTCTCCATATTGAAATGTGCTTGGAGACCAAATTTTATAATTTTTGGAATTTTTTTACTATTTATTAAGCCACTTTGAAAATCGCTGATCGAATGATCCAGAATTTTTTACTGTTTTTTACTGTTCATCCGGATCTGCGATTTTCAAAGTGACTTAATAAATAGTAAAAAAATTCCAAAAAATATAAAATTTGGTCTCCAAGCACATTTCAATATGGAGAACATGTTGAGCGGTTCGGATCGGTTGTTTAGATTTTCAAAATGGAGTATGAGCGTGAAGTAAAACGACGTTTAACTTCACAACTCACCATAGTCAATCTCATATATATATATATATATATATATATATATATATATATATATATATATATGTTTCCATAATATATTATAAATTATATGGTAAATATCGACTATTCGGATATGGATAATTAAAATTTAAAATCATATCTGTATCTGTACCTGCACAAATATTCGAATATCCGTATCTAATTTTTAAATACAGATTCGGATACGGTCAGATAATATCTGATCTATTTGCACCCTAATCTGGTAGACAGTCGAGTGGCCCATATTGTTTCCTCCTCATTGCATTTTTATTGGAAGGATAATTTTCTATGTACTCTTCATGACTTGTATTGTTTCTTATTTGTCTTTACATACTTAAATTTACTTATTTATTCCTTAATTTTTGGAACTTTTTGTATTTATCACTCATGTAATTAATCTCACGTTAACTCTAATTAAATTATAAAAAACTATTGCTTACCTCTAATAAGAATTATAAAATTAAAAGTGTGAACTTGATGCTGATACAATATTGTTAACGGTATAATACTTACTAAATTTTTTTTGAACATTTGGTTCTCACATTAAATTACACACTTGATGCTGAAATCATTTACTATTTCTGTCTTTTATAAGTGGTATATTTAAATAAGAAGAATACACATTTTTTTAAATGAATAGTCAAGTGAACAATTATATCAGGTCATTAAAATATATTTAATTTTAAAATTTAGACATATATGTATCCAAATAGGAAATGATTGATGGGTGTACGTCCGATTTTCAGTCGACAAGGCACTGATGATAATAATTTTCAGTTGAGATTCAACAGTATTTTCACTTTGTAAATATTCATCATTACAGGTAAACTAAGGCTTTTAAATAATTTAACTGAAGTTAACATGAAATTAATTAAGAGATAAATACGATAAATTTAAGTATATCAAAACAAATAAGAAACTGTACAAATGAAGGGCACATAAAATATTATTCATTTATTGTATGTTGTGATCAGGGTATATATTGCGTGCCGCTCGTCATTTGTCCAGAAATGTGAAATAATAATAAAAAAAAGCAATCAATAAATAATTGGCTTACTTTTTTTATACTCTGCAATCGATTTTTCAATTTCTCACCCAACAATTTAATTTATTTTATGTACCCTTTAACTCTTAGAATGACTGCCAAATTCAGGGAATTCAGATCCAGTGCAATAACTCACCGGATAGAATGAGATCTGAGTCGTCAATTTTACTCTGGCATGAATCTCAAAATAGACCCTCTATATTTCAAATAGGCACACCAAATTGATTTTGGTGTGTTCATGAACAATCAGCCCAGATCCTTGTAAATAAACTTTTTTTTTCTAATATTTCAATATATTGTTGCGACAATTTGTCGCTAACTTAAAAAAAAAAAAAAGTATTCTATTATCTAGATGAGAACAAAGAGAGCTAAAAGGAAATCAAAAAAGAGGAAGAGGAACGAGTTTTTCAGCCATTATTTTTCTACAATAAAGGAATAAATAACAAAATTCCTGTCAAGGTATAATGAAAAAGTCTTACATGTGCTGCTTAGCTCAATACTGAAATCAACTGTGAAGTTTGAATTTGGAGTAATGTAACTGTCTTTTCACCTTAGAATTGCAGCACCCATAACCAAAGTTTTTAACTATTTGTTTGCTTTTGTTTCAACATTTATAAAAATAAATCTAATATTTTCAGATTTGTTTAGTCGGCATTTAATTTAAGCGGACCCCATAAATAACAAAAATCATGGAGCCCAATTCATCAGTTACTTGAAACAGGAAATTTGCTAGAAAGTTTGTAATAGAGAATCTGAACTTGCTTTGAGCAGTATATATATGTGCAGTTGGCTTACCGGACCTACGACCTAAGAAAGTATCAATGATAAAAGGGTAAGTTAGTATATGTGGAGAGATGGAGTAACTTACTCCAGATTAATTTAAATTTTAGTCCGAGTAACTCCTCTTCTTTTACTCCTTGTTTAATGGATTAAGTGCTTACTCCACCACTTACTTCACAACCAAACATGACCATTCTTGAACTAGACTGCTATTTAGAACCATCTCCTAATAATGTGATTAATGATATGTTCAGATGCATCATATATATATAATAACACTGTTTAGAACTGACTTCTACAAATAATATTGCATTTGGATGTTATTACAGGCCCATTTTTTTCTTCAAAAATCAAAATGATGTGTCTTGTGTTTCTTAAACATATACTCCACTAGTAACAGCAGCAGTAGAATTTCAACAGTACGTGGAGGGAGCTTCTTCCATGAGAGCAAAGACGAAAGCGCTAGGCGATGGGTGGTTCCAAGTCCAACGTCGCAACCACCGAACTCCTACTCAGCATGGCATCCCAGGTCACCATCGAAGCACTCGAAGACATTCTCTGCACTTCAACGGGAATAGGAGGCTACTACACCCAACAGGTAATAATTCCTACTCCTCCTTGGGAAACGTCCAGAGGCACCATTATCGTAAAGGTACGAGCAACTTTAGAAATAGATACAAACCTTTCACGTCTCACATTAATGCCGGCCACCCATCCCACGCGGCCCCTAGCACAGTAGATAGCCTATTCCCGTACTACCGTCAACCTAAACCATCAGCTCACATTAATGAAGCTCCCAGCATTAATGGCATCCCACGCCTTATCCCCAATACAAAACAGACCCATCCCCAAAACAGCAACTCCACCATTCACTTCAAACATTGCATTAACTCCTATTCCCTTCCCCCACCTAACACCATGCCAAAAAGGAGAAATACCCCACCCACTCAACCACCAGTCCCACGCATTAACTCAGGACCGGTCAACAGCCCATTAAACCCTGCTGCCAGGACTTATGCTCAGATTACTACTCCCCCTCCAAACATCCAGCAGTCTCTTTACCCCCCCACAGTTCAGAGATATCAAAGCCCACCGTGGCAACATTTCCTTGACCACAACCCATGGCAATTTTCTCACATCCAAAACCCAGCTCCCCAGGTCGAACTCACACAGAACCACTCACCACTACCTCTGCCACCAGATCCCAGCCACCCGCTGTGGAGGGGAAGATGCTACAATTGCCTAAAACTAGGACACGACCAAAACGAATGCCGAGCAATCGAGAGGGTCTGTGCAAACTGTTGGTTGACGGGCCATGAAGCAAAAAGTTGCACTCGTACACCTCTGCCAAAGAGGCCACGGTTTGATCCTCTACAGCCCAGAGGAAACATGGGTGATGCAAACCTCCCGCCAAACCGGCCTCAGCAAGCGATGGTGTTCATTCTGGAGACTAACCTTATGAAGACAGATGCCCTCGAGTTTAACCGGGCTGTGGTAATAGACGCACGTTTAAAGACCAATCACTCCAACGAAATAGTCCAACTAGTGCTTATGAACGTGTGTAAATCAGACTTCCCTTTCCCCATTACTCACATGTCGGGGAGCCAATATCTCCTACTGCTCCCTGTTGGATCAGATCGGCACTTGTTTCTGTTGAGCTATGAGAAACCTCTACAAGACCTCGGGTTCGTCACATACCCATGGAGCCCGGCCATAAATGGCTACCCCATGCGTCTCAAATTCAAGGTTTGGATAGAATTGAGACGTATGTCCCCACAAACTTGGACGATAGACCATTTGGTTGCGGCTGCAAGTTCCTTCGGTATACTACTTGAGCACGCATCCATGACACGGGCAGCATCCCTGGACAGTATGCTAGTGGTTGTGGCCGTGCCAGACCTAAGCCGAATCCCCCATACTCTTCTTGTTTGGCTAAAAGGCATAGGCCGTGACGTTGAGGTAAAGGTACTTAGCTGGCTCGAAGAACCGGTGCCCCTCAGCCCTACTATCGACCCTACCCCGAGTGACGAACACTTTCAAATGGTGCACCGAGAGAACACCAAAGCAGTCACTGTCTACAGAGGAGAGAACCAAGGTGAGCCCGTCCTGACCATATATTTCCTCACCCTCCTAATGGTTTGGAAGAGCTTACCAATGGGCATTGAAAAAGATAAAATTGAATCAACATTGAGAGGCTCCCCTCTCTTCGCTGAACACATGGCAGCCATGACGAACAGCAAAGGGAAAGGAATCGCACAGGATATCTCCAGTCCGTCTAGGGAAAAAATGGACACACTGGCACCCTCCAGTGGTGTGGGTAACAGAGAGGGTCAGACTACTGCAAGTACTCAACCAACACTGTACTCCTCTGTCAATCCGTATGCAAAAACTGTTGACATGACCCAAACAGGGGGGAAAAGTGTTCAAAATTCGGACCCCAAACACCCATTAAATCCCACACTCAACAACTCCAGCAATATTCACATCCTGGGCCTAAAAGAAATGGCAATAGCCTTGACCCAAAGCCCAAATCCACCAAAAAATAAACCCTCCCCACTAATTGACAGGGCCATCGGCCTCTCTACTCTCCAGCCATCTACACGGGCCTTACCAGACCCCAAAGGCACGCTGCCCACCCTAAAACCTTACAGCCCATCGCCTAACCCCCTCCCCTCAAATCCACCCAGCCCAGCCCCCCTTCTAACTCCGAACCAGCACAGCCCAACGCCCCTTCTAACTCCAACTCCTATTAATCCAACACTAATAGACCCCACAACCCAACACTCCTCCACAGAACGCCTTCCCCCCATCTCAGAAACACTCTCCGCCCCACACAACCCTATAGTGAACGAACGGATAGATGAAACACGAGTGTGTATCCCAACAACGCTCCCTCAGGAGGCAACAGAACCGGTCGATCACCAATCTGAAGAACAACCCCTCGACCTTGCAACCATTCTAATTGAGACAGAAGATATAGAGTACGAGATCTTTGATGAAATGGAGGCGCAATACCAAGAGGACCTCAATGCTCTACAAAACCAAGAGCCAGTAATCGATGAAGGCTCGCCAATCGGAAGCTACCACTCGCTCACCTACTCGGAGTTGCAAGTCATTGAGTTGGAGGCAGCATTCGCTCCAAACAACCAGCAGCCACTGACTCCGGCGGCCACTCATCCCCAACAATCACACGAACCGATCCAGCAGGAAACGATGCTGGCACAGCAGACCATGGGGGCGGCAGAGCAAACCGTCGGGGCGGCACAGCACACCGACGAGGCGGTACAGCAGACCGTGGGGCTGGGTGATCAACCCGCTGATCTGGCTGATGATGCGCAATCGCTGCGCCGCAGTGCTCATATATCAGTAAGGGGTTTCACCAGGAATTATTCGCCCAAAAAAACTAGGAAAAAGAATACTACTCCGAAAAAAAAGGGAATGTCCCCAATCCCCCATTCACTGAAACAGACCTCTTACGGGCACTTCAGACTGAGGCTGCTCACGCGAACTCGCTAGATGAGGTCATGGTTTCTCAAATTGACCGTTACTGTGGGTTGGAAAACATGGGAAACATACCGGTGCCACACGGAGAGGGAGCCAGCAACACGGCTTGTGACAGCGGGAGGGCAAATGAACTAGACTATGGAGAATCGATTCTGGGGGAACTTGAGTTTAACAGTGATGATGATAGGCTCACTGACGACGAGGGGGAGTCGGATGAGGAAGGCCGCTAAGGCCCCTTATCATTTTAGTTAGCAAAGCAGCATACTTTTGTGTCTTATCTGGTGTATTTGCTGATTGCTTATCTGGCATCTTTTGTGTAATCGTTTTTAATGAATGATCAATCCTTTTGTTTTAAGTTTCCCTTTCGAGCTTTAAATTGGAATGTGAGAGGTTTGGGTGACCAGCAAAAATGCGATGTCATTAAAGATACCGCCATTGATGCTAACCTAGACTTAATTGCTTACCAAAAGACTAAGTGGAGCGAATGCTCGATCTTCCGTGTGAGGCGCGTATGCCCCGCGAATTTCAATATATTTTTTATCTTTAGATGCGATAGGAACTAGAGGTGGAATCTTGCTCGCGTGGAGCTCTAGATTCAACCTCATGGACTCATACACATTTAATTATTCGGTTACAGGGGTTTTACAGACAAATAATTTCAAATTTATGTGCACAGTGGTGTACGGCCCTCAAAATGACGGATTAAAAATACAATTTTTACAGGAATTGAGTTCGGTCAGAGCATTAAATAATCTACCTTGGCTCCTGATGGGAGACTTTAATTTATATAAAAACACTGAGGACACAACGGGCAGCGTTCAAAACCTTGGTCTACTTTTTGCTTTCAACTCTTTTATTTCGGATACTAATTTAATTGAAGTTCCGCTGCGGGGTAGGGAATTTACTTGGTCAAATAAGAGACCGGACCCAACATTCTCAAAATTAGATAGGATTTTTATTTCTGTTCACTGGAACTCTTATGGTGCTTCCCATTCGCTCCAGGATTGTCCAACAACTGCATCTGACCACACCCCTTTGCTCCTCAGTATTAAACCGCATCTAAATCCACCAAGGAAAAAATTTCGATTTGAAAATTTCTGGATGAAGCATCAGCAAATACATGAAGTGGTGGCGGCGGCCTGGCTAACGCCGGCACATTCATCGAACCCGGTTCGTAACTTCAATCAGAAATTAATAGTGGTGCAAAAGGAACTCAACCGTTGGGCACGCCAAAAATTTAGCAGAAGAGAAACTTACCTAAGACGATCTAAATGGGTGCTTGGCCAGCTAGATAGAGTAGAGGAATTAAGGCAACTAAACGCCTTGGAATTCGGTCTCAGAATCCGATTAAGGGAGCACATCTTCGAATTGGCCCGAGATAAAGAATTGAGATGGAAACAGCGTTCAGGCTGTACGTGGCTCAAAGCAGGAGACAAAAATACAAAATATTTTCACGCGGTAGCCAATGGAAGGAAGAATATAAATTCGATGGCCGGCTTGAGCAAGGAGGACGGTACACCGATCCCAGATTCTGATCTGCCTCTACACACCTACACACATTTCTCCACCTTATTGGGAGGAGGTCCGGTCCACAGACGACCGTTTAACCTCACGGGAAAGGTGGGGCCGAACCTGGCACAAGATCTACTTAGCCTTGATGCCGACATAACTGACATAGAGGTCGCTCAGGCAATAGCGGAGATGCCCAAGGATAAGGCTAGTGGCCCGGATGGACTGCCAATAGAATTTTACAGCTCATTTTGGTATATCATTAAAAACGACTTCATGTCTCTCGTACGGGACTTCCACAACTCCGGCCGCAACCTAACGCCAATCAATAGAGCATCCATAGCCCTCATTCCAAAAAAAGAAACACCGATCACGATTTCTGACTACCTACCAATTAGTGTTATCAACACCTCCGTTAAAATAATAACAAAGGTCTTGGCAAATAGGTTGCAGTTCCATTTGCCGGTTTTGATTGCACAGAACCAGACGGCTTTTATTAAGGGGCGTTCGATGATAGAATCCTTCTTGGTCGCAAGAGAATTTTTAACCTTTTGTAGTGCAATGAACCTGCCGGCAATCCTATACAAGGTAGATTTTGAAAAAGCCTTCGACACTGTTGATTGGTGCTTCCTTACAAACCTCCTGATTGAGAGGGGCTTTCCTCCCAAATGGATAGGCTCGGTTTTGGCCATCCTTAAGTCATCAACATCAACAGTCCGAATTAACGGAGGCCTAACCAGATTTTTTAAACACGGAAGGGGTTTGAGACAGGGAGATCCACTATCACCTTTGCTCTTCATACTAGTGGCAGACTCCTTAACAAGGTTCCTACATAATGCCGAGATAGCCATGCCTCCAAATGTGCACCTGTCGCCTAAAACCATACAATTCGCAGATGATACGGTAATCATTACGGAGGCAAATCCATTGACCCTCAAAGTTATTACACGGGTCCTCTGTGCATTTCAAGAACTCACGGGCCTTACGGTAAACAGAGCCAAGAGTGCTTTTGTACCGATAAAAATCCCTCAGAATTTGATCGGGACAATCCAAAACATATTATCCTCTCCACGGGAAAAATTGCCGATTAAATACCTGGGACTGCCGCTGTCAATTAAAAAACCGCGCATTATTGACTATCAGCCCATGATACGAGTGGTACAAAGAAGAATGGAGGGATGGAAATCAACTTATCTGACCTATGGTGGCCGGATAACCCTGGTCAAGGCCGTTCTCTCCGCCATGCCAATACACTACATGCAAGCAATGAGATTACCAAAAGGGGTTATCAGACAAATAGATAAAATAAGGAGGACTTTCTTGTGGAAAGGGAAGGGGCCGTGCAGGGGCATAAACTGTCTGGTAAACTGGGAGACGGTATGTTTGCTAAAGAAAAATGGAGGTATGGGCATCATCTCTCTTGAAGGGCAAAACCAGGCGCTACTGCTCAAATGGCTCTGGCGAATCCATCATGACAGGGAGGGCTTATGGGCATCTACCTTGAGCCGGCTTTATGAGGTCTCTCACGCGTCAGACCTTGACAACAACCAACGGCTCTCTTTCTTTCTGAGAGACCTTTCATCTCTTCTACCATTCTTCAGTGCCTCGATAACAACTGACGGCCCCACACAGGTACCACAATGGAAATGGACGGCCTGTCACACTTTTACGTGTGCCTCGGCTTATCGGATAATGCAAGATACAGGTGAGAGATCGATACACTACAAAGTGCTCTGGAAACTTAAGGTGCCCATGAAAGTGCGGATCTTCCTATGGTTAATGTTTTCGGATAGAATACTCACCCAGGAAATTCTAACGGTAAGAGGCTGTGCGGTCACTCCGGGATGTTCACTATGCGGGAATAATCAACTTGAGAAAATCAATCATTTGATGTGGAGCTGCAATTACTCATCAAGGTTCTGGCACGGGCTGAGGGCCCAACTCAATCTACCACCGATGGCAGGTTCACAACCGTTTCAAATATGGTGGGAAGGTCGCAACCGCCTAACTGGACAGACGAAGATGCGGTGGGATACGGCATGGGCGGCAGGATCGTGGAACATCTGGAAGGAAAGAAACAGAAGAACTTTCTCCGGCGAGAGGAAACCTGAGCATTTTCTAATCAATGCGACGGCAATGGATGTACACAACTGGATGCTATTCGCCTAGTGGGCAGATAGAGAGAGGGGGACTAGATATTGCGATGTCTTTTTTAATTCTCTTAGCGGAGTTATTTAGCATATGATGTTCTAGCTTAGTTTACTGTGCTCTACATTTCTTCCTTTCTTTTTTGAAAATTTTATTTTATTTCAACTCTGTAAATTTTTTTTAGCATCAATATATTTCTCAGTGGGATTTCCACTAACCATCAAAAAAACAGCAGCAGTAGCAGTGTTCCGGTGTTCCCTTTATTTCTTGCGTCTTCCCCATTTCATACTAAAAATTATAACAAGAACTGTGCAAATCACTCCCTCCCTGCCTTGTGCTTTCCCAAGTCTGAATTAGTTTGTCTCGCTACAGAATAATAGCTCTAACTTGGTTACTTTTTCCTACAATAAAGGAGTAATAACAAAATTCCGGTCAAGGTACAACGCAAATGTCTCTCTTACTTGGATTGCTGTCACCGTCCAACTTGCTGTGAGATATGTTTAGATGGTTTATAGGGAATTCATACCATCTAAAGTAACACAAATGTTGAGTTTAGATCTGGACCGTCCGATCTGTTTGGGCACGAATATTAAAGGAGCCTTGTGCATTTCGTCTCACATTGAATTGGTCCGAATTCTGATCGAACAGTCCGAATTCAAACTCAAAAATTTGAGTTACCTCAGAGGATCGGAACTAGTTTACAGGTCCTATATATGACCAATGCAATTCAGATCCCCAAAAGTAACTTTGATTTCGGAACGTCGTCTGATCAGAGAGACCAATTTGGGTCCGATGGGTTCCATGTTTGTATGATCTGCTTTAAGATCCATGCACGCTGCTTCAATATGTGTGCGCATCAGCTTTAATATTCGTGCACTGATACTATGCCTATGTTATTGTACCATTGATACTATGCCTATTTATTGTATAGTTGGTACGTACTGTTGTTTTTTACCTAATGTTGCTTTTTCTAAATAAAGTACTAAAAGACTCTATGTTATGCTTGATTTAATCTAAGCCACTCGATCAATGATGGATGACTCAGATCGATTCTCATCTTCTTAATTATTTTTAACATTTTTAGAATTATTTATTTACCAACATAATTAAGGAATACAAGTAATTGATGAATTATATTCAGTTACTTTTGGAAAATAATCATCTGTAGATTATTTTGAGTTGAATCATAAAATTAAGTTTTTATATCACCGCTATATTTAAATATATCAAAATGCATCACTATTCATTACATCATTAATTAATTAAAGAATTTTAATACAATCATTAAATGGATAATTTGAACACAATTAATATATCCAAATAATTTATAGTAAAAGTACTAGAACGTACTGCCGATATCATCTATAATCACTGTGTATTAATACAAGCCGAAATAAAATGGATACAATATGTAATATGTAAAATGTACTTATGTTGCTATTAGTTTCTAGAATTAATCTCCATCATTTATTGACCAGCATCGCTAGCAGCACCCTTTATGACAACATCTCTCGCTGCAGCACCCTGTGCCATGGATTGGAGGAAATTTAGGTCCTCCATTATCTGGCTCTGAATGTGCAAAAGTTGAGAACATATGAATGAATATGGAGTTACACTAAACAGGGTATATATAAAGAAACAACGAGGTTATTCATGTACAAATTAATTTCATTAAATACATTGGATATTTAGAACCCAAGATATCCAAATAATTTATTGTTACTGTATTAATACAAGCCGAAATAAAATGGATACAATAGGCAAAATGTACTTGTGTTCTCTCAACTTGCTTTAAACAAGGTAATTACATAATATATCATCCTTAATTGCTGCTATAATTAGAATGCATAAATCTTTATCATCCTTAATTGCCCCTTTAGAAATAAAATATTATAGTATGCTGGAAAGGGTAGTCGCTTTGATTTTTGGAAAATAGGTAACAATGGCTGGGGTTGGGATAGGGTCGAAAACTGCTTGCACCGAAAAAAAATTATGGCACAACCAATATCATATTTGCACCGTAAAAATATTGGCTGGTTAGTTTTCAAAAAAAATATATATATTGGCTGGTGTTGGTGTAGTGGTGTTACATATTTTTCGAAAATCAAATCAACTCCGTCCCTTTTCAGCAAGAAAAACAAATATTTTATTTCTAAATAAGAAAAAAAACCTATTTAGACGTGAGTTCTGATCTGAATTATTGTTATATTTATTTGGAGACCCATGGCTTATCTATTGTATTTTAAAATACACTATTAGTCTTTTTTTTTTTTTGATAAGAATACAATATTAATCTATAATATGGTTGTACATTATTAATTATCAAGTCACTCAGAACGAGAGAGCATTTACCTGTTTCTGAATGTGGAGGGGAGGTTGGTCGGATTCCAGCAGAAGCAGCAGGTTGCATGGCCATAGCGCTGAGCAGCAAACAAAGGATCATTAATACACTCCTCATTTTGCTAATTTTCTCCCCAAAAACTCTTAACACTTTACACATTACCAGTAACTAGCTGTGTCCCTTAATTTTTTCCATCATCATCATTTTATACTGGTAAATTATAACGAGACCTGTGCAAATCAACTCCCAAGTCAAGTCTCCCACCTGCCTCTGCTTTCCAAGTCTGAATTTATTTTGACTTCATCACTCCCAATTTGGTTAACATTTGCTACACGGAATGACTAATAACAGTATGAATTCATGTCACCTAAGGTAACTCAAATTATGAGGTTGAATATTGACCATCCGATATACATTGGCACGGATATTAAAGGGACCCTGTACATTCTATCTAGGATTCTGATCAGATGGTCCGAATTTAAACTCAAAATTTGAGTTACTTCATGGATAGGAACTCTAACAAGATTCCGGTCAAGGTAGAACGAAAATGCCTTAGTCTTACTTGAGTTGCTTTATATGCTGAAATACTGACATCCAAATATCCAATATCAAGTTAATTTGAATTTTGAGTGGAGCTGTCTTTTCACCGTAGAATTTCAACAACCATAAATGAAGAAAAAAGATTGAAATCAAGTGTGAAGTTTGAATTTTTAGTGTAGCTGTTTTTTCACCGTAGAATTGCAGCACCCACAAACGAAGACTCATTTGGACATGGATAAGTCAACTTGTTCCATCTCTTATTTTATTTTTTGACATGAATTTCTTAATTTTTTATTTCAACATTCAATAAAATAAATCTAATATTTTCGTATTAATTTAATGTTTTCCGACCGAAATTTTAATAAATAAGAAAATAAAAAAATATAGTAAAAATAAGAAATGCACAGTGGGAATTTGAAAAATAGAAAAGCAATAGGGGGCTATGGAAAAAAAATGAAAAAAAAATAAATCAAATATGGGACGTCATGGCTCGGACCAATCCGAAAAAAAAAATAGAAAATTGGACCGCCATGGCTCAGCCCAACCCAACCTTCATCTCTCGCCATGGCTCATTGCACAGTTTCATTAAATCGTATCACCTTCGTTTCTCTGCTGAATTTGTGAACTTAAGAATACCTAGTTCTACTCAATTTAACTTTAACATATATCAAATTAATCGTTGAATTCGATCACTCTTACATTAACTTTTTTAAAATAATAAAGTTTGAATGTATTAAAGTTAGGAAAGAGCTTTATTTAATCCCTTATTTTTTTTCATTTTTTTCACATAGTAAGGTCTACAGATCCAAAACAAAACAAATAAAAGCTACAAAACAACTAAAATGTATATTATATTTGACTAGCATGATATTCGTGTGATGCAGAAGATAATTTAACATCTTATTATCCAGTACATCTCTTTTGATTTGACGAATTATCTGAAGCTACAAAAAAAAAAAATTGAAAAAATTTAATTGCGAGAGATGAAGGTTGGGTTGGGCTGAGCCATGGTGGCCCAATTTTTCATTTTTTTTTTCCGAGTTGGTCTGAGCCATGGCGTCTCATACTTGAATTTTTTTTCGTTTTTTTTTCCACGGTCTGGACTATTCCATGGCGTCCCGCAGTGCATTTCTTATCCATTTTTCCAATTCCCACATTGCATTTCTTATTTTTAATATAAATTTTTTTTATTTCTTATGTATAAAAATTTTGGGTTTTCCGAAATTGTGATGCGGGGATTCTCCATCAGCACTTAATTTAAGCGGACCCCATAAATAACAATAATCATGGAGCCCAATTCATGAGTTAGTTGAAAGAGGATATGTACAAGAAAGTTTGTAATAGAGAATCTGTATTTGCTTTGGGCTGTATATGTGCAGTGGGCTTATTGCTGGACCTACAACCTTAGATGGCTCCTGCCAAAGGCAGGCTGGACAGCCCATGTCCCCGGCCCATGTCCATAACCTTTCTTCAAAAAAGAAAAAAAGAATTATTTTCTTCTTCTCCATTCCGCCCCTGTCCAGTTTTGTCTTTTGTCTCTCTTTTTTTCTGCCTTTATCTCAATTACTGGAGAGTGTCATGCGTAGTTGAGCCTTATCTCAATTACATGACCATGACCACTCACCAGTGGGACAATAACACCATCCAAAGGATGCTCCATTGGCCCACATTATCAACCGTATCCACTTCCTTCTAGTCCGACACAATCATGCAGTCTGATCCGTCAAGCGTAGCACCATTTATAATACAGTAGTGTGTCTCATTTTGTAAATGTTAATAACTTCTTTTTAGAATTAATAATTTACCAACATAGTTAAGGAATACAAGTAATTCATGAATTATATTCAGTTCAAGATCATAGATTATTTATTCAGCATAAACTTGGAAATAATCATCTGTAGATTATTTTCAGTTTAATCATAAAATTCATATTAGAAGTTTACATATCACAGCTATACTTAAATATATAAAAATGCATCACTGTTCACTACATCATTAATTAACTAAAGCATTTTAATACATTCATTAAATGATGACTTGAACACAATTAATATATCCAAATATATAATTTATAGTAAAAGTACTACTAGTACTGCCGATATCATCTATAATCACACTTGTGTATTAATTAATTAATACAAGCCGAAATAAATATGTAAGATGTACTTATGCTGCTATTAGTTTCCAGAAATCTCCATCATTTATTCACCAGCATCGCTAGCAGCACCCTTTACCACAACAACTATCGCCGCCCCACCCTTTTCAATAGATTCGAGGAAATTTAGGTCCTCCATTTATTGGCCCTGAATTTGTGCAAAAGTTGAGATACGGTTTGACTCATGATTGTGTTAAGATTTTTTGGGGAGAAAATTAGCAAAATGAGGAATGTATTAATGATCCTTTGTTTGCTGCTCAGCGCTATGGCCATGCAACCTGCTGCTTCTGCTCATATCACCTACCCACCCATTAAACCGAACTATCCCAGTTTACCAGAACGTGGAGGTAATTGCTCTCTCTTTCTGAGTGACTTTATAATGATGTACAACCATATTATATATTAATAGTGTATTTAAAAATTGAATATATAAGCCATGAGTTTCCATATTTACTATGTAGACTTTTGTTCTCAAGAAAGGATAAAACAAGTAACAGGAAAACAAGTTTAAGGGGAAAACAATAGTGATTTAGCTGTTTGGATCGTCAAAAGAAATAACAGAAAAAATAGCATTTTGCTTCCATTATTCCTTCAATGATTCAAACACACACTCTTAGTTAATTAAATTAGTAGAATATGCATGGCCAGCCAATTAACTAAATACAGTTAGAAGAAAGAAATATGTTTGCATTGTGTCCAAATAAATATAACAATAATTCAGATCAGAACTCACGTCTAAATAGGTTTTTTTTCTTATTTAGAAATAAAATATTTGTTTTTCTGCTGAAAAGGGAAGGTCTGATTAATTGATGGTAAATTTTGCGTGTTCTTCTTGGTATATCTACTATTTTTATTCTCTAAATGAATATGGAGTTACACTAAACAGCGTGTAAAAGTTGAGAACATATGAATGAATATGGAGTTACACTAAATAAGAAATAATTGAATCATTAAAGGAATAATGGAAGCAAAATGCTATTTTTTCTGTTATTTCTTTTGACGATCCAAACAGCTAAATCACAATTAATTGTTTTCCCCTTAAACTTGTTTTCCTGTTACTTGTTTTATCCTTTCTTGAGAACAAAAGTCTACATAGTAAATATGGAGACTCATGGCTTATCTATTCATTTTTTAAATACACTATTAATACATAATATGGTTGTACATTATTATCAAGTCACTCAGAAAGAGAGAGCAATTACCTCCACGTTCTGGTAAACTGGGATTGTTCGGTTTAATGGGCCCGTAGGGGATTCCAGCAGAAGCAGCAGGTTGCATGGCTATAGCGCTGAGCAGCAAACAAAGGATCATTAATACACTCCTCATTTTGCTCATTTTCTTCCCAAAAACTCTTAACACTTTACACACTCCAGTAACTAGCTGTGTCCCTTGATTTCTTCCATCTTCATCATTTTATACTGCTAATTATAACATGTATGACTAAATCAACTCCCAAGTCCAAGTCTCCCCCATCCTTTTCTCTCTTCCTTCAAGTCTTAATTGACTTGACTTCATTTGTCCCGGTACAGAATAATAGTATAATACCACTCACTTGGTTAAATTTTTCTACACGAAAGAAATAATTACAAAATTCCGGTCAAGGTACAAAGCAAATGTCTCTCTTACTTGGGTTGCTGTCACAGTCCAACTTGCTGTGAGATATGTTTAGTTGGTTTATTGGGAATTCATATCATATAAAGTAACTCAAAGTTTGAGTTTAGATCCAGACCGTCCGATTTGCTATTGGCACGCATATTAAAGTGATAATGTGCATTCTATCTTGTACGAGATTGGTCCGAATTTTGATCGGACAGTCCGAATTTTGATCGGACAGTCCGAATTCAAACTAAAAGAATTGAGTTACCTCAGAGGATTCGAACTTGTTTACGGGACCTACGACCAATGCAATTTGGATCTCCAAAAGTAACTTTGAGTTTGATTTCATAACGTCTGATTAGAGGGACCAATTTGGGTCCGATGGACATCACACTCAATTGGAGTCCGATGGATTCCTTTGATCCGCTTTAAGATCCGTGCACATTAGCTGTAATATTTTTGAAATACTTTAGAATTCCATACCCGACCAAAGACGAGCTGCCGGGCCCATGACCATGACCAACCAAACCGTTGGATCCGTATCCTCCCAGGTACCTGACTCAATCCAATTGAAACGGACGGCCTAGATTAATCTTATATGGGCCAAACTCAATCCGGCACCTGTGGAGACTGTAGGGGTCTGTTTTGAGATTCGTGTCATTTTAAAAGAACCGTCCGATTGTAATTGTCTCTATATGGGCCAAAACCAAACCGTTTCCGTTACCAAGTATCCACAACGAATATACTCCCCATTTATAACCACTCACCAGTGGGACCGTAACGCCCACCAATGGACACTCCAGTGGCCCATATTCCTTCTTCTCATTCATTCATTTGTATTTTTATATGTTGAGATCAGGTGGTCATTGCAGATTCAGCTTATTCTCTGCTGTGACAGATTATTTGTCCACATATCCAAACCGTACATACGCTTTAATATTTGTGCTAAAACAGATCTGACGGTCCAGATCTAAGCACAAAATTTCTATTACCTCAGATGATTCAATTCTCTCGTTTCTCTCGCCTTCTTCTCACCACAACTTCTCTGCTCTCTCTCTCCATTCTCTCTCCGGCAATGGAGAGGATTGCTCTTCACTGACCTTCTCTCATTTCGCCTCCAGTTCACCACCATCCCCACCACCTCCGATGCCTCCGTTCTCTCCCACTCTCCCTCCCCACCTCCTCTGTCGCTCTCCGCCACCGCCGCAACCTCCCTTTACCTCTCCGCGCTTCTTCTTCATCAATCCCTTTGCATCGCCATAGCACTAAGAAGCAAACAGACAATCATGAATTCACTCCTCATTTTTCTCCCAAAAAACTCTACACACTACCGGTACCAGTAGCAGTAGCTGTGTACCTAGATTTCTTCCATCTTCATCATTTTATACTGGTAAATTATAACAAGACTTGAGCAAATCAACTCCCAAGTCAAGTCTACCAACTGCCTCTTCTTTCCAAGTCTGAATTTATACTGACTTCATCACTCCCAATTTGGTTAACATTTGCTACACGGAATGAGTGAATGACTAATAACAGTATGAATTCATGTCCCCTAAGGTAACTCAAAATTTTAGTTTGAATCTGGACCATCCAATCTACTTTGGGAAGGATATTTTAAAGGCATCCCGTGTATTCCATCTAGGATCAAATTGGTCCAGGTTCTGATCAGACAGTCCGAATTTAATCCAAAAGACAAAAGGAAGCTGAAATCCAAAAGACAAAGGAAGCTGCTGCCAGTGCTGGAACCGATGTGAAGCCGGTTCCTCTGGCTATAATTGTTGGAATCGGCCTCGCTATTCGGTTTCTGGAACCGGTGTGAAGCCGGTTTCTGCTGCCAGTGCTTGGCCCTCTGCCGGTGGGGGCATGGGCTTTTCTCGGGCTCACTATATGACAAAAACTCTGACCTTCTCAGCTGCCTTCTTGGCTTTCACTGACGAATAACAAGGAGATTGGAATTTCTGGAAACTAATAGCAACAATTAAGGAAAATAATTACCTAGTTTAAAGCGGGAGACAACATAAAATTTCCTTAACTGTTGCTATTAGTTTCCAGAAACCTCAATCAATCATGTGCTGGGTTGATTATAGATTCTTGGATCTGGAGGATGTGAAGATGGTCTAGTATTTGGCCCTGAATTTGTGCAAAAGTGGAGAACATATGAATATGGAGTCGTATTAAACTCATCGCAAAAGAAACAAGCGGCAACTGACTATGACCATAGGCCAATAATCCAATTGAGAGAAATGGCTTCAATTGACTTGACTTCATTTGTCTCGCTACAGAATAGTAGCTCTAACTTGATTAATTTTTCCTACACAAAAGGAATAATTACAAAATTCCGGTCAAGGTACAACGCAAATGTCTAACTCTTACTTGGGTTGCTTTCACCGTGGAACAGTTGATTTAAGAGGGCCCATTCCAAAGGCAGGCCCGACAGCCCATTACCATGACCCACCAAACTGTTTCATTTTCCGGTAGACAGTCCAATGGCCCATATTGTTTCCTCTCTGTTGCATTTTTATGACTTGTAGGATTTCTTATTTGATAGGGATATGAAACCTAAGTTGCTTCATTGCATCGCATTCATATGCATACTGACAAAAATATTAGTATTATATAAAATAGAACACAAACACAAGCACTCCCATGAAGCTCCCTTCCCTCCCTTTGTTTTATTATTTTCATGAGCAGCACACCTTCATATATCCTCTATTTCAAAACATAGAAAGTCATACAAGATATAGAAAGTAATATTCACCTTAACAAATCTAATTACAATCTCTATCAATTAGGCAATAGCGGCATTTAAGGTAAAATACCAATTGCCTCTTCATGTTGTTGCCGATATCAACATATTTGATTGCCCAAATAATATTACTTCATTCTACTAAAGATCCTGTAGATATTCAATCGTGTCATGGTCCCTATTCTGACACTCCTCCTCACTATGACACATTGATATCCTTCATCATTAGTTTTCCTAGAGCCATGTTGAACTCTTTACTAGCTACTGCTTTGGTGAGAATATCTGCAACTTGTTCATATGACCTCACAAATGGCAAAGAGATAACTTTTGAATCAAGTTTTTCTTTAATAAAATTTCAGTCCACCTCAATATGTTTGGTTCTATTGTGCTGTACCGGATTATGAGAGATGTCAATTGCAGCCTTGTTGTCACAGAATAATATCATTGGGTCTTTTGGTTCAAACCCGAGTTCAATGACCAACTTCTTTAACCACAAAAGTTCACATATGCCTTTTACCATGGCCCTAAACTCTACTTCAGCGCTTGAAAGTGCCACCACATTATGTTTCTTACTCCTCCAGGTCACTAGATTACCACCCACAAATGTAAAGTACCCAGCTGTAGATTTTCGGTCAACAATGTTACCAGCCCAATTCAATCAGCATCCGTGTATCCCTCAATGTTGGTATGCCCATGCTTTCCAAATGTTATGCCCCTACTAGGACTTCCTTTGAGATACCAAATTATTCTCATCACAACATCCATGCGCTCTTCTTTAGGATCATGCGTGAACTGACTTACAACTTCTACTGCATATACTATGTCAAGTCGGGTATGTGACAAGTATATCAATTTTTCTACTAACCTCTGATATTGTTCTCTATTAGTAGGCAGTTGACCAGAATCAGCACTAAGTTTCAAATTATGGACCATTGGTGTGTCTGCTAGTTTGTAATCAAGCATGCCAACTTTGGTTAGGAGATCAAGAATATATTTTCTTTGAGACAAAGAAATACCTGTTTTGCTACGAGAAACCTTTATGCCCAAAAAATACTTCAAGCCACCCAAGTTTTTCATCTCAAACTCCTTGCTCAATTTTCTCTCGAGTTTCTCAATTTCAATCTCATTATCTCCAGTCATAATCATGTCATCCACATAGCTTATTAAAATTGCAATCTTACCTCCTGCCTTTTTGAAGAACATTGTGTGATCTGAATCTCCTTGCTGATAATTATAGCTCTTCATCGCCATGCAGAATCTTCCTAACCATGCTCTAGGTGATTGACATTTTAGAGATTGTTCGGAACATCAGACGATAACTATTGAAATTTAAAACTATAGGTGTGGTATATTTGCCATGATTGTACTTTATGCAATAGCGGAGTTTAAATTTTAAGAGTTAAGAATATGAGTCCGAAATTTAGGATAACTATTAACAGCAAATAAGATATATTTTTGATTATGCATGTACGATAACTTTCAATAATTGTGTTTGATTGAAATGTCTTAAATAACAAACTAATAAACGTAGAAAAGGTTTTTTTTTTTTTTCAGATTTTTATCTTTAAACAAAAAAAAGTGAAAATGTATTAAATAACGGTCATAATATATATAGTTGCCAGAGCTGTGCTAGAGCTGGACTCATTTTTTGCAAGGAAAAATAGTTGGGTTTTAACGACCCGCTATCAATCTACTTAATTTGAAAACCTTTCATATAACTTATTAAAAATACGTGACAAGCATTTATTCTCTTTTTATTATTATTGGAAATTACAGTCTCTTCTATAGCAGGCAAGAAAGAGACTTCTCTAACAGTTTTCAATTCATTTCTTTCTCAGTTGAATGTGCAAGAATTTGTTGAAATACTACAACACCGTATGAACTGATCATCAGTATGTTGAAAACTTCAAATACATGCATGAATACATCCGTTATACAAGGACATCATTTCAATGAACTCCTTTAGACAAAATGACCAAATATTAATAGTAAAAGAGAAATGGAGCTCTCGAGATTCATATAAAATATATACTAACAAATTAGCTACGTGTGTGGAAAATTTTAATGAAATATATATGGCCACGTGAACCCATGAAATTTCAATTTACTCAAATGCTTAGTATGGTAAGAACATTCAAATTTCAGATTCATATTCTAATTTAATAAGCTCAAATGGAATTGAATACATTCTTGCCAAGTTATTGCAAATTTGTAATAGAAGAAAGTCCAAAAATATCAACTATATAGAGATAAAAAGTGCCAATTTAATGCAAATTTGTAAAAGTACTGCGTAATCATCTATAATCACTGTACTAATACTAGCCGAAATAAAATGGACACAATATGACAACCACAACTCTCTGTGCTATTATATAATAAATCATCAATCCTTAATGTTGCTATTCGTTTCTTGAAATCGCCATCATTAATTCTTTCTTAGAGCATCGCTAGCACACTACAAAAGACAGGCACTTTTCGCTAGGATAAAAAGTGACTTTTCGCGACGGAGTACCGTCATAAACGTGTTTTTTCTATTGCGACGGTACTTGTCGCGACGAAGTCCCGTTGCGAAAAGTGCCTACTTTGTTGTTGTGGCAGCACCAACTACAACAATTACATCTCTCTGTGCAGCAGATGACGGATCCACTGATTTTAGGAGGTCGAACGCGTCCATTGGACCCCCCCACCTGAATTTGTGGAAAAGTTGAGTACATATGAATATGTGTTTATATTAAACAGTGTAAAAACCCTGAGGTTATTCATGTACAAATTGATAAATCAGAGTCGTTTTTTTCTGGTAACTCATCGTAAAATAACATGGGCAAATGTGTTTCTATGTTATTTTATCATTTTTTTGAAATTTATAAATTCGGTTTTCTTTTCTCTTTGTTTTTATCGTTTAGAATTTCTTTAACAATTTTATAGATATGTACAATATCATTGTTTTTGGATAGTTGACAAACAGTAATTTTGTATCTATCTAACAAAATAGCAAAAAGAAATTCAAAAAAAAAAAATAGGATTTGATCTCGAAGCAAATTTTAATTCGAGATGCATGTTGATTAATTTGGATCGACTGTTTAAAATTTGAAAACGTAAATAAGAATGCGCGGCACGAGTGAGGCCTCAAAGATATGAGGTATTTGAACACCCCTCTAGTTTAAAGGGGGTAAAGTTAATAAGAAATCAATTCCTTTAGGATCCTAATAGACCACAAGCTCTATTTACGATTTTATTATTTTTAGAAAATAAAAAGTCAAATTGTTAGCCAACTGATTGATTATTTTTTTTACAAAAATAGTAAGAACCGAATCAAAATTTCGGTTTAAAAAGGGATTTCAACGGTTTGAATTTGTCGTTTGAAACCAATCTGATAAACTTTTAGAGTTGTACTCACCAAACTCTCTTGATGAGCACATCACATCCTAGCTTTGCTCATTGTTTTCCACACTAAAACTTATTGTTTCCTGTTACTTGTTTTATCCTTTCTTGAAAGCGATAGACTACATTGTAATGGAGACCCAATATTAAAATACACCATTAGTCATTTTTTTTTGAGATAAGAATACAATATTAATCTCTAATATGGTTGTACATTATTAATTATCAAGTCACTCAGAAAGAGAGAGCAATTACCTGGTCGACTGGGCTTGAAGGTGATTCCAGCAGAAGCAGCAGGTTGCATGGCCGAGTAGGGGAGTCCAGCAGAAGCAGCAGGTTGCATGGCCATAGCGCTGAGCAGCAAACAAAGGATCATTAATACACTCCTCATTTTGCTAATTTTCTCCCCAAAAACTCTTAACACTTTACACACTACCTGTAACTAGCTGTGTCCCTTGATTTCTTCCATCTTCATCATTTTATACTGGTAAATTATAACAAGACTTGAGCAAATCATTTCCCAAGTCAAGTCTCCCCACCAGCCTCTGCTTTCCAAGTCTCAATTAATTTGACTTCATCACTCCCAATTTGGTTAACATTTGCTATAAAGAATGACTAATAACTGTATGAATTCATGTCACCTAAGGTAACTCAAACTTTTAGTTTGAATCCCGACCATCCGATCTACTTCTGGACAGATATTAATGGGACCCCGTGCATTTTATCTAGGATCAGATTGGTCGAGGTTCTTATCAGACGGTCCGAATTTAAATGAAAAATTTGAATTACTTTGTGATACAAACTTTAACAAGATTCCAGTCAAAGTAGAACGCAAATGCCTTAGTCTTACTTGGGTTGCTTTGTTGAATTACTGACTTCCACTATCAAGTTAATTACTTTGAATTTGGAGTGGAGCTGTCTTTTCACTGTATAATTTCAGCACATATAAATGAAGTTCCCATGGAGAGAATTTTATATTTTTACAAAATATTATAAATTACGAATAGGAAAGACAAAGAGTACTTTTATTTTTTGATACATAAAAAGAAGGATTGGAAGAATATTTTACCGATCTAAAATTTTTTAACCAGTAAAATTTTCAACAATCCAAATTGTTTCAATTTTTTTGTCTGTAGTCGGTGGTTTGAAAGAGTAGAATCAAGAATTTATTTTATTTTTAGAAGTTAGTTTTATATAATATAGCAAAATAGATGAAGCATCTTAGAATTTGATGTTCTAGAGGGATCGTGAGAAATATTTCGGATCCAAAGTTTGGACCGAGATCAATAGCTCGAATTCCAATATTTTTATATTTTTCCAGCAACGCACCATGCAATAATATTTTTATATTTTTAGTAATAGTTTCTAAAAATAGAAAAAAATATCTATTCATTCTCCATCAAACCAACGATCGATAAAATAAAATAAAAATATTTGGATCGGTGAAAATTTCACCAATCATTTTATGCATCGAACAACAAAAGTAGTCTTTCTATTTTCTTCCCTTATTTATTATATTTTATATAAATAAAAATTCTCTTCCTTGGACTATGTTCTATCTCTTTTAATTTTAATTTGTTAACTTTTTGACATGAATTTGTTAACTTTTTGTTTGCTTTTGTTTCAAAATTGAATAAAATTAATCAAATATTTATCAAACTTCAAAATTTGTAATAGAGAATCTGAAATTCTTTAAGCAGTATTTGGGCTTGTGGGCTTATTAAAAACCTATGACCAAACATGGTATCAACGATAAGATGGAGGGCCCATGCCAAAGGCAGGCCGCACGGCCCGTGACCATGACCATGACCCACAAACTCATTGAATTCCCGACATTTTTAAAAATACCCCAAGTTAATTACAGATTAATAAATATGCCCACAGTTGCCTAAAAATTTTAAATATGCCCAAACCGGCCATTTAATGGCTGGTTCCGAATAAACTGTCCAACCGGCCATTTAATGGCCGGTCCCGATTAAATTGCCCAACCGACCATTAAATGGCTGGCCCCGCCGAAAAAATTTTCCTATATATTGGCAGCAGCAGTAATTTTTTGGTATCACAATTCATTTTATCAAATTTTACATTATCTCTCCTCGGTTGAGCTTTTTCTTCAAGATTTCTCCTTCTCTTTTCAGATTTGCAAGTAAGTCCTTCTAATTTATTAGAATATTTTTTGTAGTGCAATATGGTTATGTAATGTTAGGATTTGTTAGTAATTACCAAAATTAGAATAATTTGTTGTAATTAGGGAGTAATTAGTGTAATTAGTCAAATTTAGGGTTTACGGTTTATGATTTAGGGCAATTTATTGTTATTTAGTATAATTATAATTAGTGACCATATTTCAGCGTATTTTATGATGTCTTACCATAATTATGACAATTAAGTCTAATTTATGGCAATTTAGCATAATTAGGATAATAGCCTGGTGTATATGTTTTTTAGCGTAATTAAGCCTAGTTTAGCCATTTTTAGCGTAATTAAGCCTATTTTGAACTGTTTTTATCATTATTAAGCCTATTTTAGCCGTTTTTTAGTGTAATTAAGCATATTTTAGCATATTTTGAGCGTAATTAAGCCGGTTGGAAAACTTCTTGCCATTGTCTTTTAATTCCATGGCTCGCTGTCGCCGGTCAACAAACAATTGGTTGCATTTGTAGAACGTATCCTCCACTATAACAGCAACGGGCATTCTACGTCTATCCCGGAAGACATTGTTGAGGCACTCAGAGTCGTTTGTTGTCATTATACCAAACCGGTATCCTCCATCACATGTCTGAAAAATCTTCTCGTAATTGGACGGCTCCGTCGGATCATTCGGGCGAACTTTGCCAACCTTCCGTAAATATGCATTGCACCTTGGATTTAGCTGCACAAAACAAACGGATGTTATTTCATTTTCACAGTATAGTTAGAAAAAAAATTAACGAAATGTTGTACATTACAAATACCTTAGCAAACTCTTCGAACATCTCTTTCAACTTTCTTGGCTTCTTCTTCTTAGCTCCTTCTCTGAACCTTTGGCCATACCACTTTTCTTTTCCACAGTTCTGGACCAGGTTGTCGGCAACATGCTAAATACAAAACCTGTGCACAAAAAGCTCTAGAGACAATCCGTATTCTGCTGTCAGTGCAGCTTTGATCCCCTTGTGCTGATCTGATATAGCACAAACGAATTGGTTATATCCAAGCACTTCATTCCTCAACCATTGCAAGAAGAAACCCCAATTATCGGCATCCTCCTTATGCACGATTGGAAACGCAAGATGCAACAATTGATTCTCGGCATCATAGGCACAAGCTATCAATAGCCTACCCTCGTACCGCCCTGACAAGAAACATGCATCTATGCTGATCACCGGTCTCAAGAACTGTAATGCTGCAATGCATGGACCAAACGCCCAAGCGACGGCCCTGAACTGAACTTCACCTTCCTTTATTACTCCTGTGTCTTTGTCTCATATCAGACTGGTCAGAAAATGGTACTTTGATCTGGGATTCTTGACGCAAATTGCCATCAATAGTGGTCTCAGCAAGCTGTACGAACCCTCCCAACTACCAAATTTGCGGGCTATTGCAAGCTCACGACCCCTCCACAGTTGGTTGTATTTCGGGGTGACGTTGTCATACACGGCCATAACACAGTTTGCCACCGACCGGATGCTCATACAGGGGTCGGTCTTAATGCTGTTTTGGATGATATAGGCAATGATTGATGCCGTCAGACATTCATTGTCGGTCCTTGTATACTCTGTCCTGCATGTGTGAGGCTTGACTTGCTTCATTATAACCCACGCATCTCCAGTTCCCGATGGTTGTCCCCTAAGCTCGTAACCACAACGCCGGTCTTTGTACACCACATAAATCCAGCGGCTATCACTTTTCTTCATTCTTATTTCCTGATTCGAATGAACATGATGCTCTCTAATCTTCTTCATTAATTCATCTTTGCTTTTAAAAAATTGGTTTGCAGTCAGCTCACCGGTGTGCTCGATTCGTTGCCCATAGGAACCAGTATCTGCTTCTCTAAACCGAGATATATCATTGAAGTCTGGGAATGGGTGCGTATCACTTCGGCCGGTAAGCGGCCCTGAGCCAGAGCTGCTTCGAATGGGCCCTTCGCCTGTTTCAACTGGATCATCAGAGTCCCAGTCATCTCCATCATATTCATCTCCACTCTGCAGACGTTCACTCGGAATATCATTGATATTTTCAAAATCTGACCTAATTTCATCATATACTGGTCCTGGGAATGGTAAAGGCGCCTCATGCACGGGTCTAGATGGGGAACAAATTCGGAGTATTGGTTAAGGTGGTGATTGCGGGGCAAGTGGATAGTTGGTTTCTAGGTTGGTAGGTGGATATTGGGTTTCTGGGTGAGTCTGTGGATAGTAGGTTGCTGGATATGTAGGTTCATAGTAAGTTTGTGGTTGTGTTGGAGGAACGACGGGAGTTTCCATTGCAACTGAGCATTGGCTGGAACTTCCAACCCCTGCCTCTCTCGGAACTCTTCTAACATAGATCTCTATTACAAAATCTCCGTTGGCCTTAAAATACCCACACAACCCTCTCCAGGTATTTTCATCTGTAATTTTCGCAAGTGAATATTTCCCGGTATTTCCATTACAAACTCGGGTCCCCAATTCAAGGTTGCACCTTTCTGGATTATAACGGGTGTAATCGAAAATTATGACTTTCAAGTCCAAAAGAGATATATCATCGTTAACAATAACTGAAGCAATTGGTTCTTTGTTGTAATAAGGCCCGTCTGCATTATTTTCAAGTTTACCACCACAGTGTATTGAAATCAATGGCATTGTAATCAAACTACATTTCGAAAGTGATAATCATTTGTCAGGTTACTAATTTACACAGTTACTGAATAAAAAAAAATTAAAATTAATGAATTACTTACAATTAATTAATTAAAGTTAATTAATTATAATTAATTAACTACAATTAATTATTTATTTATTTTAATTAATTAATTGTAGTTAATTATAGTTAATTAATTATAGTTAATTATAGTTAATTAATTATAGTTAATTATAGTTAATTATAGTTAATTAATTATAATTAATTATAATTAACTATAATAAATTAATTAATTAAAATTAATTAACTATAATTAATTAACTATAATTAATTAAATATAATTAATTAATTATTAATTATAGTTAATTAATTAAAAATTAATAAAAAATAATAAAAATTAAATTAAAAAAATTTATTACCTTTGCTGTAGCTGTGTTGAGCGAAGTGAGGAGCTGTGGCTTTGGAGTATTAAATAGGGTGTAAAAAGGGATAAAACCGAAAATAGCACGGGGCCGGCCATTTAATGGCCGGTTGGGCAATTTAATCGGGACCAGCCATTTATTGGCCGGTTGGGCGTTTTATTCGGAACCGGCCATTTAATGGCCGGTTTGGGCATATTTAAAATTTTTAGACAACCGTGGGCATATTTATTAATCTGTAATTAACTTTGGGTATTTTTAAAAATGTCGGTTGAATTCTGGATAAAAATTATATTTGGGTAATATTTTCCTTTGAAATATGAATGTAGAAAAATTAAGTATCAATATAGCGCAACATTATGATCTAATTAATGAACACACGACTGCACTTGATTAAACAACACATTAATTGATCCATAAACGAATTTTTCATGGAAAGCTTCATTAAATTTTTCGTCGTGATATCACAATCCACAAGATTAGTTGGAATTTCATTTAATACATTGGATGAATGATTGGAACACAACATACCCAAATAATTTATAGTAAAAGTACTGCCCAAGCATCTAAATTATTGAATTTAATACAAGCCAAAATAAAATTAAAACAATATGTAAAATATACTTATGTTGTCTGTCAACTTGCTAGTAGTTTTGAGAAATCTCCATCGATCATTCTTTCACCAGCATCGCTAGCAGCACTCCTTACCACAACATGGACGACCGCAGCACCTCATGGGTGGATCGGGTTTAGGAATTGGAGGTCCTCGAATAGTATATGCTGAATTTGTGCAAAAGTTAAGAACATATAAATATGGAGTTATATTAAACAGCATAAACAACCTCGAGGTTATTCATATACAAATTGATAAAGCAGCGCTCAAACCATTTTGAACTAGACTGCTTTTTAGAACAATCTCCTAATTATGTGATTAAATGATATGTTCAGATGCTTGATATCTAATAACACTGTTTAGAACTGACTTCTAGAAATAATATTGCATTTGGACGTAATACAGACCTATTTTTTTTTTTTTCTAAATGATGTGTTAGGATCTTTAAAAAAAAATGAAAACATAATGCTATTTAGATTAATTAGTACATGAAAATTGTGCAAGAAAAGTGTTAATTTGAATAATATGAAGAAAGTGCTATATTTGTGTTGTTCTGAATAAACAAATATCATTTGGATTGAATTCTTAGAAAGAGTTCAAGAGAGCAAATTTAATTTCTATAGAAATATTAATGATCAATATCCATAAGAAGAGATATTTTATCCGGATTTCCAACCAACGAAGTTCAACACAGAAAGTTAATTCTCAATCTGAATAATATAGCCAAAATAACATTTCCACTATTACCAATTAAACAGCTAAATCACTATTTTTTTGCCCCTTAAACTTATTGTTTCCTGTTAATTAATTGTTTTATCATCCTTCCTTCAAAATGAAGACTTCATTGTAAAAATGGATACCCAAGGGTTATCTATTCTTTTGTAAAATACACTATTAATCTATAATATGGTTGTACATTATTAATTATCAAGTCACTCAGAACGAGAGATCATTTACCTGTGTCAGGTGGAGGGGAGGTTGGTCGGATTCCAGCAGAAGCAGCAGGTTGCATGGCCATAGCGCAGAGCAGCAAACAGAGAATCACTAATACACTCCTCATTTTGCTCCCCAAAAACTCTACACACTACCAGTAACTAGCTGTGTCCCTTGATTTCTTCCATCTTCATCATTTTATACTGGTAAATTATAACAAGACCTGTCCAAATCAACTCCCAAGTCAAGTCCCCCCCTGCCTCTGCTTTCCCAAGTCTGAATTAATTTGTCTTGATACAGAATAATAGCTCTAACTTGATTAACTTTTCCTGCACGAAAGGAATAATTACAAAATTCCGGTCAAGGGACAACGCAAATGTCTTACTCCTACTTGGGTTGCTTTCACCGTGGAACAGTTGGTTTACTGGATCTTTGACCAACGATCGTTTCAATGGTCAAAGAGAGCCCATGCCAAAGCAGGCCGCAGGGCCCATGACAAGACCAGAGGAGTCAACTCCCTAGTCCCTACCTGCCAAAAGTACCTCTAACTAGATTTATTGAAATCAAGTGTGAAGTTTGAATTTTTAGTGTAGCTGTCTTTTCACCGTAGAATTGCAGCACCCACAAACGAAGACTCATTTGGACATGTACAAGTCAACTTGTTCCATCTCTTATTTTTTTTTTTAAACTTTTTTTGACATGAATTTCTAAATTTTTTGTTTCAACATTCAATAAAATAAATCTAATTTAGTGTTTTCTGACCAAAATTTTTATACATAAGAAAATAAAAAAATAGTAAAATAAGAAATGCACCGTGAGAATTTGACAAATGGGAAGGCAGTCATGACACAGTCCAGACCGTGAAAAAAAAATAAAAATCAAATATGGGACACCATGGCTCAGACCAATCCGGAAAAAAAAAATTATAAGCCAACTCTCTAGTCCCTACCTACAATAAAGTAGTAAAACAAAATTCCAGTCAAGGTACAACGCAAAAGTCTTGCATGCATGTGCTGCTTAGCTGAATTATTGAAATCAAGTGTGAAGTTTGAATTTTAGTGTAGCTGTCTTTTCACCGTAGAATTGCTGCACCCACAAAGGAAGACTCACTTGGACCATGTATAACTCAACTTGTTCCATCTCTTATTTTGTTCCTTTTTTTTTACATGAATTTCTTAATTTTTTGTTTGCTTGCTATTGTTTCAACATTCAATAAAATAAATCTAATATTTTCATATTTCTTTAGTGTTTTCCAAACTAGTGAGTAGTGATGATGGGATTCTCCGTCAGCACTTAAAAAATTTGGCTTGAAAATGTTTGGATCTGAATTATTGATCTTGTTCCAAAATCTAAGATACTTGTTATACTTTTCAATAATAATTTCTAAAAATGTAAAAGAAAATCTCTTCATTCTCCATTCAAACAAATGATCGATGGAATAAAAAAATAAAAAAGTTTGGATCAGTAAAAATTTCACCAATCATTTTATGCATTGAAAAACAAAAGTACTCTTTCTGTTTTTCTCTCTTATTTTATTATATTTTCTATAAATAAGAAATTCTCTTCCTTGGACCATGTTCTATCTCTTTTAATTTTAATTTGTTAACTTTTTGTTTGCTTTTGTTTCAAAATTGAATAAAACTAATCAATATATATTTTCAAACTTCTTTAGTGCTTTTCCTAACTTGTGATGCGGGGAATCCGTATTTGTTCTTGCAACAGGAAATGTTCTTCAAAATATGTAATAGAAAATCTGAACTTGCTTTAAGCAGTATTTGGGCTTGTGGGCTTAATAAAACCTATGACCAAACATGGTATCAACGATAAGATGGAGGGCCCATGCCAAAGGCACCGCACGGCCCATCACCATGACCAACAAACTCATTGTACATTGGATTCTGCAGTTCCTCCAAAATATACAGTGGTGGTTAAAAATGCATCACAATTCACAAGATTAGTTGGAATTTCATTTAATACATTGGATGAATTATTAGAACACAATATATCCAAACAATATATAGTAAAGTAATGCCCAATCATCTATAATTATTTTTTTTGAGAAACAATCATCTATAATTATTGTATTAATACAAACTGAAATAAAATGGATACAATAGGCAAAATGTACTTGTATTCTCTCAACTTGCTTTAAACAAGATAATTACATAATATATCATCCTCAATTGCTGCTATAATTAGTATCCAGAAATCCTTATCATTCTTCTATCAGCATCTCTAGCAGCATCCATTACCACAACAACTGTCCTTGCAGTTGCACCCGAAATGGATTGTAGATGTAGGGTTTTCTCCGTTGGTTAGACCAGCCCGGTCTGAATCTGTGCAGAAGTTGAGAACATATGAACATGGTCTTATATTAAACACTCTTAATATTATGATCCAAACAACCAAAACGCCATTCAAAATCTGTCACTATCCGCGAAGATAAAACTAGTGTTTACTGCCGGTATCGTCGCGGATCCTCTCGTTGGTAATAGTCACTTTTTACCTTCGCACAGATAGTGTCAATATTGTTTTTTTCGTACCTTCACGAATGAATACATTGTAATGGAGACACATGGCTTATCTATCGGTTTTCAAAATACTATAATATGGACTCTTACTGTGGACAAGGAGATGAAACTTAATTTTGATTGTAAATGATTATTAAATCACTCAGAACGAGAGAGAGCATTTACCTTCGAGGACCATTCTACGGCCTGGAACATAAGCGGAGACGCCAATAGAAGCATTTTGCATGGTCATAGTGCTAAGAAGCAAACAGAGGATCATGAATTGAATCCTCATTTTGCTCCCCAAAAACTCTATACTGAAATACTCTACTAGTAACAGCAGCAGTAGCAGTGCTCCCTTTATTTCTTCCATCTTCCCCATTTTATTCTAAAAATTACAACAAGACTTGTGCAGGTCACTCCCAAGTCAAGTCCCTCCCTGCCTCTGCTTTCCGAAGTCTGAATTAGTTTGTCTCGGTACAGAATAATAGCTCTAACTTGGTTACTTTTTCCTACAATAAAGGAGTAATAACAAAATTGCGGTCAAGGTACAACGCAAATGTCTCTCTTACTTGGATTGCTGTCACCGTCCAACTTGCTGTGAGATATGTTTAGATGGTTTATTGGGAATTCATATCATCTAAAGTAACACAAATTTTGAGTTTAGATCTGCACCGTCCGATCTGTTTGGACACGAATAT
Source organism: Carex kokanica (assembly GCA_025461125.1). Taxonomy (NCBI): domain Eukaryota; kingdom Viridiplantae; phylum Streptophyta; class Magnoliopsida; order Poales; family Cyperaceae; genus Carex; species Carex kokanica. The sequence goes on from JAJGRX010000128.1 coordinate 184,148, forward strand.
TAAAGGAGCCTTGTGCATTTTGCCTCAGACTGAATTGGTCCGAATTCTGATCGAACAGTCCGAATTCAAACTAAAAAATTTGAGTTACCTCAGAGGATCTGAATGGGTTGCTTTGTTGAATTACTGACTTCCACTATCAAGTTAATTTGAATTTGGAGTGGAGCTGTCTTTTCACTGTATAATTTCAGCACATATAAATGAAGTTCCATGGAGAGAATTTTATATTTTTAGAAAATATTATAAATTACAAAAAGGAAAGACAAGAGTACTTTTATTTTTTGATACATATAAAGAAGGATCGGAAGAATTTTTTACCGATCTAAATTTTTTAACTAGTAAAAATTTCAACGATCCAAATTTTTTCATTTTTTTTTTGTTTGTAGTCGGTGGTTTGAATGAGTAGAATCAAGAATTTATTTTAATTTTAGAAGTTAGTTTTATATAATTTTAGAATTTGATGTACTAGAAGGATCGCGACAAATGATCCGGATCCAAAGTTTGGACCAAGATCAATAGCTTGAATCAAAATATTTGTATTTTTTTTCCAGCAACAAACCATACGACGATATAATAAAATATTGGCCACAAAAAATTTGGCCTGAAAATTTTTTGGATCTAAATTATTGATACTCGTTCCAAATTCTAAGATACTTCTTATATTTTTCTATATTTTTAAATAATAATTCTAAAAATAGAAAAAAAAAATATCTTCATTCTCCATTCAAACAAATGATCGATGGAATAAAAAAATAAAAAATTAATGTTTGGATCAGTAAAAATTTCACCAATCATTTTATGCATTGAAAACAAAAGAACTCTTTATGTTTTCCTCTCTTATTTCATTATATTTTCTATAAATAAAAAAATTCTCTCCTTGGACCAGGTTCTATCTCTTTTTTTAACTGTTACCTTTTTGACATGAATTTGTTAACGTTTTGTTTGCTTTATTTCAAAATTGAATAAAATTAATAAAATATTTTCAAACTTCTTTAGTACTTTTCCAAACTTGTGATGCGGGGAATCCGTATTTGTGCTCGCAACAGGAAATGTACTTCAAAATTTGTAATAGAGAATCTGAAATTCCCTTAAGCAGTATTTGGGCTTGTGGGCTTACTAAAACCTATGACCACACATGGTATCAACGATAAGATGGAGGGCCCATGCCAAAGGCAGGCCGCACGGCCCATGCCAAAAATGCATCACAAGTCACAACATCATTAAGCTTTGAACGCCCTTTTGTACAATTGGTATATTTGGGTAATATTTTCCTTTTAAATATGAAGGTAGAAAAATTCAGGATCAACATAGCGCAACATTATGATCAAATTAATGAACATGTACAGGAGTGCACTTGATTAAACAGGACAAAATCACATAAGCGAACTAATTAAACTGCACTAATTCATCCATAAACGAAATTTTAATAGAAAGCTTCTACAAGATTAGTTGGAATTTCATTTAATACATTGGATATTTAGAACCCAAGATATCCAAATAATTTACTGTAAAGGGAATGCCCAACCATATATAATTACTGTACTAATACAAGCCGAAATAAAATGGATACAATAGGCAAAATGTACTTGTGTACTCTCAACTTGCTTTAAACAAGGTAATTACATAATATATCATCCTTAATTGCTGCTATAATTAGTACCCAGAAATCTCCATCATTCTTCCATCAGCATCTCTAGCAACACCCATTACCACAGCAACTATCCTTAGCAATACCCATTACCCCTCATAAAAATTATACAATATGTTGCCTCTCAACTTGCTTTAATTTATAGTAAAGGGACAACACAAATGTCTAACTCTTACTTGGGTTGCTTTCACAGTGGAACAGTTGGTTTAAGAGGGCCCATTGCAAAGGCAGGCCTAACAGCCCATTACCATAACCCACCAAACTGGTTTCATTTTAACAGGTCTCGAATAAGGAAGCCAATCCCTGACCCTCAGTTTATACTGAAAACATCATCGCATTCATATGCATGTACAAATACCAAGGATCGAACAAGGAAGCCAATCCCCGATCCTCAGTTTATATTGAAATCATCATCGCATTCATATGCATACATAAATTCCAAGGATCAAACAAGAAAGCCAATCCCCGATCCTCAGTTTATACTAAAATCATCATCGCATCCATATGCATACACAAATATCAAGGATTGAACAAGGAAACCAATCTCCAATCGTCAGTTTATACTGAAAACATCATCGCATTCATATGCGTACCATACCCATAGGCGGTAAGAGCTGGCACCGCGTCGTACGCTCTGAGTCCTATCGTGCATCCAACATATCTCAACAACCTGAATTGGCACCGCACTTCATGTTCAGACTCAAGATGCACAAAAAGAGTTGCATGGAGCCATATTCTTGACTCTTGAAGGATCGAACAAGAAAGCCATTTCTTGATCCTCAGTTTATACTGAAAACACTAATGCACGGCCAAGTTAGGGATAGGAAACCTAAGTTGCACCCTTGCATCGCATTCATATGCATACACAGGTAACCAAGAGAGTTTCATGGAGCCATATTCCTGTCCAGACTTTGAAAACGGATAAAAATTTGTGCAGCATGATTGGAGCACAAAACTAATGGTGCATTTTAACGCTACTCATGGTTGAAACACAATATGTCCAAATAATTAATTACTTTATTAAACTATTAATACAAGTCAAAATAAAATAGATACAATATGTAAAATGTACTTATGTTGTCTCTCACTGTAATCTAGATAATTAATTACATAGTAAATTTTCCATAATTGTTGCTATTAATTAATTTCCAGGTATCTCCATCATTCTTTGACAAGCATCGCTAGCAGCACCCATTACCACAACATCTCTCGCCGCAGCATCTCCTACGTTGATGGATTTTTGGATCTGGAGCATGTGAAGATCGTATAGTATATGGTCTAGTAAATGGTCTATATGGTTGCCCTGAATGTGTGCAAAAGTAAAGAACATATGAATATGGAGCCATATTAAACATCTTGTGGGTTATGTTTTAATGTAAAAGTTGATAAAGCAACGGTTATATTTTTTTGAGTAAGAATAAGAGTCTAGCTCCTATTTTTATTAACTGCAATTGGTTATAGAATCTGGGCAGGGTTTTGAGAAGTAACTCTGCAATAGATTTACATATTGATAGAAAGATAAGAAAAAATAAAATAGAAAGAAAGAAAATTTTGAGAAAAGAAAAGAAATGAAGATTAAAACATCAATTAAACAAACTGCTCCTTTTCATTATGTGACCGCAGCACATGACGGGTTGATGGATTGGAGGATACCTAGGTTTTGTAGAAGGGGCCACTGAATTTGTGCAAAAGCTGAGAACGTATGAATGAATATATATGGAGTTATATTAATTAAACAGCGTTAAAAAAAATACTACAAGGTTATTCATGATTAATTTTGGTTGAACATGATCACTAAGTCACTCGGAACGAATATGGAGTTACACTAAACAACGTGTAAATAAACAACGAGGTTATTCATGTACAGATTAATAAGGCAGCAGTTATACTTTAGAAGCGTAAATATAATATTATGAATTTTAGTTGGGAAAATATGTAATTTTCAAGATGTTGAAGGGCCTACATGAAATTCTCCCTAATAAATACTTTTGAAATTAAATTCTTACAAAGTGTGGTGAGCTGAAAAAGCAAATCCAATTTCCATAAAAATAGTATTTTAGTCTTGTTGTTTCCTGTTAATTATTCTGCACCTTAATCTTGTTGTTTCCTGTTACTTCTTTTTCCAATATCTAGTGATTACACATGGCTTATCTATTGTCTTTCAAAAATACTATAATATTATATATGTCGCTCAGAAGGAGGGATAGCATGCATTTACCTCGCTCAGAAGGAGGGCCAGGAGGGTGGTTGATTCCGCCATAGACAGGGCGATCCGGATCTAAGGGATCGTCATAGGAGGTCTGAGAAGCAGTTTGCATGGCCATAGCGCTGAGAAGCAAACAGATGATGATGATGAATATACTCTTCATTTTGCTCCACAAATACTCTACACACTATCATAAACAGCAGGAGTAGCAATGTCCCTTGATTTCTTCCATCTTCATCATTTTATACTGGTAAATTATAATAAGACTTGAGCAAATCAACTCCCAAGTCAAGTCTCCCACCTGCCTCTGCTTTCCAAGTCTGAATTTATTTTGACTTCATCACTCCCAATTTGGCTAACATTTGCTACACGGGATGACTAATAACAGTATGAATTCATGTCCCCTAAGGTAACTCAAAATTTTAGTTTGAATCCGGACCATCCAATCTACTTTGGGAAGGATATTTTAAAGGCATCCCGTGCATTCCATCTAGAATCAGATTGGTCCAGGTTCTGATCAGATGGTCCGAATTTAAATGAAAAATTTGAATTACATTCTCATACAAACTTTAACAAGATTCCGGTCAAAGTAGAAGGCAAATCCCAGTCTCTGCCTTCAAGTCTGAATTGACTTGACTTCATTTGTCCCGGTACAGAATAATACCTCTCACTTGGTTAAATTTTTCTACACGAAATGAGTTATAACAAATTTCAGGTCAAGGTACAATGCAAATGTCTCTCTTACTTGGGTTGCTGTCACAGTCCAACTTGCTGTGAGCAGTATATGTTTAGTTGGTTTATTGGGAATTCTATCATCTAAGTAACTCGAAGTTTGAGTTTATATCCGGACTGTCCGATTTGTTATCGGCAAGCATATTAAGGTGATCATGTGCATTCTATCTTGTACGAGATTGATCCGAAAATAACTTTGAGTTTGATTTTAGAACGTCTGATTAGAGGGACTAATTTGGGTCCGACAGACATCAGACTTAATTGTGGTCCGATGGGTTCCATGTCTGTCTGATCCGCATTAAGCTCCGTGCGCCCTGCTTCAATATATGTGCACGTCAACTTTAATAGTCGTGCACGCAAATCTTAAAGCAGATCAGAAGGATGTCGAACCCTTCAGACCCAATTGGTTCCCTGATTAAAATATGCACGAATATATAATAAATTCTATCTTGAATCAAATTGATCTGTATTTTGATTGGACGGTCCGGATCCAAACTCAAAAAAAGTTACTTTAGGAATATAGACCCCACCAAAGACAGATTCTAGTAAAAAATTTTCATTGAATTTCCACCAAAACGGTTTGATTCCAGTCAAATTTCAGCTGAAACGACTAGATTCCTGTCAAATTTCAGCCGAAACGGCTGTTTTCCAAAAAAATAAAAATAATCATCCCTAGTGGGTAGGGGTGAAAACGGAGCGGATTCGGAGCGGATAATGCTGATACCATATTCATATCCACGTTTCAGTGAGCGGATACGAATACGGATACGGATAGTAAACGGATGTCAAAATGTAAAATCAAATCCACCTTAACGGATACGGATACATAGCGGATAATTCACGAATACGGATTCGAATACGGATACTAAACGAATAATTATCGGATAATTGAGTCATATGAATTTTAAGATACAAATATTAACTATAAAATTTAATTAAATTAAGAAAACCTAATCAGAAAATTAAAAAATGGAGATGTTCTTGAATATAGAAATGGAGAAGACTTTATAAACAAATTTCAAAGCAAATGTCGCTGTCAGAGTGTCGGTCCAGCTTTAAAGCAAAAAAAAATGAAAATTCAATTCAATCTCGGAAGCAGCGACGTCCGGATAGGTTACAATATTAATCCCACATTAGAAAAAGAGTAAGGGAGGAAGTAGTATATAATGTATTTCTGTTTGAAGCACTTCAAACAGTGGAGTGGGGAGCTACTGGATACTGCTGTAACTTAGATCTGTGAAAATTCATATCCGGATATATACGGATATCCGCTCCGTTTAGGATCCATGAAAATTATCCGAATCCGTATCCGGACCTTTTCTCCTCCCCTTGAATATATCCGGATCCGAATCCGAATAGATTCCAGTCAAATTTCAGCCGAAACGGCTGTTTTTCCAAAAAAAATAAAAATAATCATGCCTAGTGGGACTTGAACCATAATACTACTGGTTAGGAACATTGAATTTTACCACTACATCATCTTATCTTTGTTGCTATTACATGAAACTATAATATTTAAATTATACTTGTGTTTAAGACGAACCACATTGGACCATCCGGACACATTTTTTTTAATTACAAATTTCTCTTAACTAAGACTCTAAATGGTACTAGTTATTTTTTTAGAGTTTGTTTTAATTGTAATAATTGTATTATATTATAGAAATAAATTATTTGTGTGTAATATTTTGTTTTATTATATTTTTTTACAAACTTCTTTACTATTTTTTAGTACAAAACAAGATTCTCCCAAAAAGATCAGAGCTTCTGAACTGATTCGGCCGATTCCGACCAATTAATCAAATTTCAGCCATAGCGCTGAGCAGCAAACAGAGAATCACTAATACACTCCTCATTTTGCTAATTTTCTCCACAAAACCTGTACAAACTAACCAGCTACCAGTAACTGTCTAACTTGATTTCTTCCATCTTCATCATTTTATGCTGGTAAATTATAACAAGACTTGAGCAAATCAACTCCCAAGTCAAGTCTCCCACCTGCCTCTGCTTTCCAAGTCTGAATTTATATTGACTTCATCACTCCAAATTTGGTTAACATTTGCTTCACGGAATGACTAATAACAGTATGAATTCATGTCACCTAAGGTAACGCAAATGTCTCTTTTACTTGGATTGCTGTCACCGTCTAACTTGCTGTGAGATATGTTTAGATGGTTTATTGGGAATTCATATCATCTAAAGTAACACAAATGTTGAGTTTAGATCTGGACCGTCCGATCTGTTTGGACACAAATATTAAAGGAGCCTTGTGCATTTCGTCTCAGACTGAATTGGTCCGAATTTGATCGAACAGTCCGAATTCAAACTCAAAATTTGAGTTACCTCAGAGGATCCGAACTAGTTTATAGGTCCTATATATGACGAATGCAATTCAGATCCCCAAAGTAACTTTGACACTTAGAGATACTGCTTCGAAGATTGGAAATCATAGGGGAATTAATGAATTTGAAAGTAGAAGTTTCAATGGAAATGTAAAAAGAAGTGTCGTCAATGACAATGTCAAATATGGCTTGATTTTGGAACGTCTGATCAGAGAGACCAATTTGGGTCCGATGGGTTCCACGTTTGTATGATCTGCTTTAAGAGCCGTGCATGCTGCTTCAATATGTGTGCGCATCAGCTTTAATATTCGTGCATTGATACTATGCCTATGTTATTGTACCATTGATACTATGCCTATTTATTGTGTAGTTGGTACGTACGTAATGTTGTTTTTTACCTAATGTTTGCTTTTTTTAAATAAACTAAAAGACTCTATGTTATGCTTGATTTAATCTAAGCCAGTCGATCAATGATGGATGACTGAGATCGATCCTCATCTTCTTAATTATTTTTAACATCTTTAGAATTATTTATTTAGCAACACAGTTAAGGAATACAAGTAATTGATGAATTATATTCAGTTACTTTTGGAAAATAATCATCTGTAGATTATTTTGAGTTTAATCATAAAATTAAATTTACATCACCGGCCGCTGTATTTAAATATATAAAAATGCATCACTATTCACTACATCATTAATTAATTAAAGAATTTTAATACATTCATTAAATAGATGATTTGAACACAATTAATATATCCAAATAATTTATAGTAAAAGTACTAGAACGTACTGCCGATATCATCTATAATCACTGTGTATTAATACAAGCCGAAATAAAATGGATACAATATGTAATATGTAAAATGTAGTTATGTTGCTATTAGTTTCCAGAAATCTCCATCATTTATTGACCAGCATCGCTAGCAGCAGCTTTTACCACAACATCTCTCGCTGCAGCACGGGCCGAGGGGTCGATAGGGTCGAGGATCTCTAGGTCCTGTAATTCCTTGCCCTGAATCTGTGCAAAAGTTGAGAACATATGAATGAATATGGAGTTACACTAAACAGCGTATAGAAAAACAACGAGGTTATTCATGTACAAATTAATTTCATTTAATACATTGGATATTTAGAACCCAAGATATCCAAATAATTTATCGTAAAAGTAATGCCCAATCATATATAATTACTGTATTAATACAAGCCGAAATAAAAATGGATACAATAGGCAAAATGTACTTGTGTTCTCTCAACTTGCTTTAAACAAGGTAATTACATAATATATCATCCTTAATTGCTGCTATAATTAGAATGCATAAATCTTTATCATCCTTAATTGCCCCTTTAGAAATAAAATTCGGTGCAAGTATTTTATTAAGTTGTAACGGTAAAAAAAACCTATTTAGACGTGAGTTCTGATCTGAATTATTGTTATATTTATTTGGAGACCCATGGCTTATCTATTGTATTTTAAAATACACTATTAGCCATTTTTTTGTCAGATAAGAATACAATATTAATCTATGATATGGTTGTACATTATTAATTATCAAGTCACTCAGAACTAGAAAGCATTTACCTGTTGCTGAATGTTGAGGGGAGATTGGTCGGATTCCAGCAGAAGCAGCAGGTTGCATGGCCATAGCGCTGAGCAGCAAACAAAGGATCATTAATACACTCCTCATTTTGCTCATTTTCTCTCCAAAAACTCTTAACACTTTACACACTACCAGTAACTATCTGTGTCCCTTGATTTCTTCCAGCTTCATCATTTTATACTGGTAAATTATAACAAGACCTGTGCAAATCATCTCCCAAGTCAAGTCCCTCCCTGCCTCTGCTTTCCCAAGTTTGAATTAATTTGTCTCGATACAGAATAATAGCTCTAACTTGATTAACATTTCCTGCCAAAGCAGGCCGCAGGGCCCATGACAAGACCAGAGGAGTCAACTCCCTAGTCCCTACCTGCCAAAAGTACCTCTAACTTGATTTATTGAAATCAAGTGTGAAGTTTGAATTTTTAGTGTAGCTGTCTTTTCACTGTAGAATTGCAGCACCCCCACAAATGAAGACTCATTTGGACATGTATAAGTCAACTTGTTCCATCACTTATTTTCTTTTTAAACTTTTTTTCACATGAATTTCTTAATTTTTTGTTTCAACATTCAATAAAATAAATCTAATATTTTCATATTAATTTAGTGTTTTCTGACCAAAATTTTTATACATAAGAAAATTTAAAAAAATAGTAAAAATAAGAAATGCACCGTGGGAATTTGACAAATGGGAAGGCAGTCATGGCACAGTTCAGACCGTAAAAAAAAAATGAAAAAAAAAAAAATCAAATATGGGACACCATGGCTCAAACCAATCCGGAAAAAAAAAATTATAAGCCAACTCCCTAGTTCCTACCTACAATAAAGTAGTAAAACAAAATTCCAGTCAAGGTACAACGCAAAAGTCTTGCATGCATGTGCTGCTTAGCTGAATTATTGAAATCAAGTGTGAAGTTTGATTTTCAGTGTAGCTGTCTTTTCACCGTAGAATTGCTGCACCCACAAATGAAGACTCACTTTGACCATGTACCGTAGAATTGCTGCACCGTAGAATTTCTTAAGTGTTTTCCAAACTAGTGATGCTGGGATTCTCCGTCAGCACTTAATTTAAGCGGACCCCATAAATAACAATAATCATGGAGCCCAATTCATGAGTTAGTTGAAACAGGATATGTACAATAAAGTTTGTAATAGAGAATCTGAATTTGCTTTGGGCTGTATATGTGCAGTGGGCTTATTGCTGGACCTACAGCCTTAGATGGCTCTTTTGCACTTTAGAGTGGAATTGAATGGAATAGAAAAAAAGTGAAAAAATGGAATTGGGATGAAAATATAAAGTCAAATCCTTCTCTTTTGCACTTTAGTTTATTTCTATTCCATCCCACTATTCCATGATAGAGGTGGAATTTGAGAAGAGTGACTTTTTCACAAGTGAAAATTAGCTTAATTCCACTCTTCCACTATTTCAAATGTGCCGAACATGATTGGAATTGTATGGAATAGAAGTCTCTTCCCTTTCCACTTTTCCACTATTCCATGCATTTGCCGAATAGGTCCTAAGTTCTTTCAAAAATAACTAGTTATATTAAATAACATAATCGGCTGTTATAACCTTTCTTCAAAAAAGAAAAAAAAATGGTTTTCTTCTTCTCGATTCCGCCCCTGTCCAGTTTGGTCTTTTGTCTCTTTTTTTCTGCCTTTATCTCAATTACTGGAGAGTGTCATGCGTAGTTGAGCCTTATCTCAATTACATGACCATGACCACTCACCAGTGGGACAATAACACCATCCAAAGGATGCTCCATCAAGCGTACCCACATTAATTATCAACCGTATCCACTTCGTTCTAGTCCGACACAATCATGTGTCAAACCCTATCCTGCACTCCGATCCGTCAAGCGTAGCATCATTTATAATACAGTAGCGTGTCTCATTTTGTAAATGTTAATAACTTCTTTTTAGAATTAATAATTTACCAACATAGTTAAGGAATACAAGTAATTCCAGAATTATATTCAGTTTAAGATCATAGATTATTTATTCAGCATAAACTTGGAAATAATCATCCGTAGATTATTTTCAGTTTAATCATAAAATTCATATTAGAAGTTTACATATCACCGCTATATTTAAATATATAAAAATGCATCACTATTCACTACATCATTAATTAACTAAAGCATTTTAATACATTCATTAAATGATGACTTGAACACAATTATTATATCCAAATATATAATTTATAGTAAAAGTACTACTAGTACGAAGGCAGGGATCTCGTGCTGTCGTTCAAAGACTTCAAGGACCTTCTCCAACACTCGTCATCCGATAAATAGCTCGATGTGTCATTCATCACCATTTTTCTCATGTTAGTGACAAAAAATTATTTTCATTATTGTATATAACTCAAATATATATTCTAATGTAAAATGATGAGTTTTCAGGAAGCTAGTTCGAAACTGTGATGAGATGGCTTGAATGAGTAGAATGACTAACTATTTTTTTTTAAGTTATTTTTATATAACTTTAGAATTTGATGTACTAGAAGGATCGTGACAAATGATCCGTATCCAAAATTTGGACCGAGATCAATAGTTTGAATTCAAATATTTTTATCTTTTTCCAGCAACAAACCATACAACAATATAATGAAAATATTGGCCTGAAAATTTTTTGGATCTAAATTATTGATACTCGTTCCGAATTCTAAGATACTTCTTATATTTTTCTATATTTTTAAATAATTATTCTAAAAATAGAAAAAAAAATCTCTTGATTCTCCATTCAAACAAATGATCGATGCAATAAAAACATAAAAAAAAATTGGATCAGTAAAAATTTCACCAATCATTTTATGCATTGAAAGACAAAAGTACTCTTTATGTTTTCCTCTCTTATTTTATTATATTTTCAATAAATAAAAAATTCTCTCCTTGGACAATGTTTCTATCTCTTTTTTAACTGTTACCTTTTTGACATGAATTTGTTAACGTTTTGTTTGCTTTTATTTCAAACTTGTTTAGTGCTTTTCCAAACTTCTTTAGTGCTTTTCCAAACTTGTGATGCGGGGAATCCGTATTTGTTCTTGCAACAGGAAATGTACTTCAAAATTTGTAATAGAGGATCTGAAATTCCTTTAAGCAGTATTTGGGCTTGTGGGTTTAATAAAACCTATGACTAAACATGGTATCAACGATAAGATGGAGGGCCCATGCCAAAAATGCATCACAAGTCACAACATCATTAAGCTTTGAGCGCCCTTCTGTACAATAGGTATATTTGGGTAATATTTTCCTTTTAAATATGAAGGTAGAAAAATTCAGGATCAACATAGCGCAACATTATGATCAAATTAATGAACATGTACAGGAGTTCACTTGATTAAACAGGACAATATCACATAAGCGAACTAATTAAACTGCACCAATTCATCCATAAACGAAATTTTCATCGAAAGCTTCCACAAGATTAGTTGGAATTTCATTTAATACATTGGATATTTAGAACCCAAGATATCCAAATAATTTATAGTAAAAGTAATGCCCAATCATATAAAATTACTGTATTAATACAAGCCGAAATAAAATGGATACAGTAGGCAAAATGTACTTGTGTTCTCTCAACTTGCTTTAAACAAGGTAATTACATAATATATCATCCTTAATTGCTGCTATAATTAGTATGCATAAATCTCCATCATTCTTCCATCAGCATCCCTCGCAACACCCATTACCACAGCAACTATCTTTAGCAACACCCAATACCCCTCATAAAAATTATACAATATGTTGCCTCCCAACTTGCTTTAATTAAACAAGGTAATTACATAACAAATCATCCTTAATTCTTTCTGTTAGTTTCCCGTAATCTCCATCATTTTTTCATGAGTACTAGCAATTGCGCTGAACTTGAACTTACGGGGTCGATAAATCGGAGAAGTTTTAGGTCCTCTATTACTTGGTGCTGAACTTGTGCAAAAATTGAGAACATATGAATTAATATGGAGCTATATTAAACCACAAGGTTATTCATGATTAATTTTAGTTGTGCATAATTATTAAGTCACTCAGAACGAGAGAGATAACATTTTCCTCTGTACTTGTTGTCATGATTAATTTTAGTTCGTGCGAGCGATACTGACCGGCTTGTTCCTGTTAAATAAGGTGCCGTAGTTGACTGGTCGAGAAGCAGTTTGCATGGTCATAGCACTGATCAGCAAACAGAGGATCATGAATACACTCCTCATTCTGCTTCCAAAAAACTGTATAAACTACCAGTAACAGTGTGCCTTGATTTCTTTCATCTTCATCATTTTATACTGGTAAATATAGCATGCATGACTAAATCAATTCCCAAGTCCAAGTCTCCCTCCTCCCTGTCTCTGCCTTCAAGTCTCAATTGACTTTACTTCATTTGTCCCGGTACAGAATAGTAGCTCTAACTTGATTAACTTTTCCTACACAAAAGGAATAATTACAAAATTCTGGTGAAGGGACAACACAAATGTCTAACTCTTACTTGGGTTGCTTTCACAGTGGAACAGTTGGTTCAAGAGGGCCCATTGCAAAGGCAGGCCTGACAGCCCATTACCATAACCCACCAAACTGTTTCATTTTAACAGGTCTCGAATAAGGAAGCCAATCCCCGACTTTCAGTTTATACTGAAAACATCATCGCATTCATATGCATACACAAATACCAAGGATCGAACAAGAAAGTCAATCGCCGATCCTCAGTTTATATTGAAATCATCATCGCATTCATATGCATACATAAATACCAAGGATCGAACAAGAAAGCCAATCCCCAATCCTCACTTTATAATAAAATCATCATTGCATTCATATGCATACACAAATACCAAGGATCGAACATGGAAGTCAATCCCCGATCCTCAGTTTATACTGAAAACATCATCGCATTTATATGCGTACCATACCCATAGGCGGTAAGAGCTAGCACTGCATCGTATGCTCTGAGTCCTATCGTGTACCATACCATACCTATAAGCGGTAAGAGCTGGCACCCCATCGTATGCTCTGAGTCCTATCGTGCATCCAACATCTCGACAACCTGAATTGGCACCGCGCTTCGTGTTCAGACTCAAGATGCACAAAAAGAGTTGCATGGAACCATATTCCTGATTCTCCAAGGATCGAACGAGGAAGCCAATCCATGATCCTCAGTTTATACTGAAAACACTAATGCACGGGAAGTTAGAGATAGGAAACCTAAGTTACACCCTTGCATCGCATTCATATGCATACACAGGTAACCAAGGGAGTTGCATGGAGCCATATTCCTGACTCTCCAAGGATCGAACAAGGAACTCAATCCACGATCCTCAGTTTATACTAAAAACACTAATGCACGGTTAAGTTAGGGATAAGAAACCTAAGTTGCATCCCTGCATCGCATTCATATGCATACACACCTAACGATGAATGAACTATAAAGTTTGAGTCTTTGAAAACACTAATGCAAGGCCAAGTTAGGGATAGGAAACCTAAGTAGCATCCTTGCATCGCATTTATATGCATACACAAGGAAGTTTACGACACAAATACAGCCCCTCTTTTATTTATGTTCAGCGGCCCTAAATCTTGGAATGAGGAGTGTGCTCGAGAGACATAAATCTCAGGGTAATTAACGGCGGGGGCTTGCGCGCATCGGAAGATTCAACGTCTCTACAATCAATAAAACTCTCTCATACGGATATTACGTACGAGGGTGAACTGCGAAGTCCATTTTTTTCTCTTACCTCGGAACAACGCCTTTCCCATACCACATACTATACTGGAAGGAAAGTGTAGTGACACTTCGAGGGCGGATGCACATAAAAAGGCACCTCACAATTGGATGATTAATTAGATCACAATTAATAAATCCAAATAATTCATAGTAAATTAAAGTAGTGCTGAATCATCTATAATTATTGTAATAATACAAGCCGAAATAAAATGGATACAATACGTAAAATGTACTTGTGTTGTCTCTCATCTCAACTTGCTTTAATTAAACTAGGTAATTACATAGTTAATCAACCAGCTTAAATGTGGCCATTAATTTGTTTCCAGAAATCTCGATCATTCTTTCACTAGCATCGCTAGCAGCACGCCTTACCACAACATATACGACCACAGCACCTGACGGGTTGATAGATTGGAGAAGGCCTGGGTTCTGTAGGAGGGAGCACTGAATTTGTGCAAAAGTTGAGAACAGATAAATATGGAGTTATTAAACAGCATAAAAACCTCGAGGTTATTCATATACAAATTGATAAAGCAGCGCTGAAACCATTTTGAACTAGACTGCTTTTTAGAACAATCTCCTAATTATGTGATTAAATGATATGTTCAGATGCTTGATATCTAATAACACTGTTTAGAACTGACTTTTAGAAATAATATTGCATTTGGACGTAATACAGACCCTTTTTTTTTTTTTCTAAATGATGTGTTTGCAGGATCTTTAAAAAAAAAATGAAAACATAATGCTATTTAGATTAAACATGAAAATTGTTCAAGAAAAGTGTTAATATGAATAATATGAAGAAAGTGATATATTTGTGTTGTTCTGAATAAACAAATATCATTTGGATTGAATTCTTAGAAAGAGTTCAAGAGAGCAAATTTAATTTCTATAGAAATATTAATGATCAATATCCATAAGAAGAGATATTTTATCCGGATTTCCAACCAACGAAGTTCAACACAGAAAGTTAATTCTCAATCTGAATAATATAGCCAAAATAACATTTCCACTATTACCAATTAAACAGCTAAATCCCTATTTTTTGCCCCTTAAACTTATTGTTTCCTGTTAATTGTTTTATCATCCTTCCTTCAAAATGAAAGACTTCATTGCAAATATGGATACCCAAGGCTTATCTATTCTTTTGTAAAATACACTATTAATCTATAATATGGTTGTACATTATTAATTATCAAGTCACTCAGAACGAGAGAGCATTTACCTGATGTTTGTAGAGAGGAGATTAAACCTCCACAATTGTTACCGGGATTGGTCGGTTTAATGGCCGAGTAGGGGAGTCCAGCAGAAGCAGCAGGTTGCATGGCCATAGCGCTGAGCAGCAAACAAAGGATCATTAATACACTCCTCATTTTGCTCATTTTCTCCCCAAAAATTCTTAACAATTTACACACTACCAGTAACGAGCTGTGTCCCTTGATTTCTTCCATCTTCATCATTTTATACTGGTAAATTATAATGAGACCTGTGCAAATCAACTCCCAAGTCAAGTCTCCCACCTGCCTCTGCTTTCCAAGTCTGAATTTATTTTGACTTCATCACTCCCAATTTGGTTAACATTTGCTACACGGAATGACTACTAACAGTATGAATTCATGTCACCTAAGGTAACTCAAATTATGAGGTTGAATATTGACCATCCGATATACATTGGCACGGATATTAAAGGGACCCCATACATTCTATCTAGGATTCTGATCAGACGGTCCGAATTTAAACTCAAAATTTGAGTTACATCATGGATAGGAACTCTAACAAGATTCTGGTCAAGGTAGAACGAAAATGCCTTAGTCTTACTTGAGTTGCTTTATATGCTGAAGTGCTGACCTCAAATATCAAGTTAATTTCAATTTTGAGTGGAGCTGTCTTTTCACCGTAGAATTTCAACAACCATAAATGAAGAAAAATGATTGAAATCAAGTGTGAAGTTTGAATTTTTAGTGTAGCTGTCTTTTCACCGTAGTATTGCAGCACCCACAAACGAAGACTCATTTGGACATATATAAGTCAACTTGTTCCATCTTGTTATAAAATAAATATAAACAAACAATAAACAAGATAGAGAACACATAAAAGATGACAATCTCTTTATTCATACATTTATCATGTGTACAATACAAAATTACAAAGCCTCTATTTATAGGCTACAAATTGTAAATGAAAAGCCATAACAATAATAAATAAGACATTGAATTCTAAATAGTAGTGGGATATGAATTCCAATAGTAGTGTGAGTAGTGGAGAAATGAATATTGGGAGTCATGGACATCCACATTAATAATTTTATTTATAACACTCTCCCTTGGATGTCCATTATATAAGAATATGCCTCATTAAAACCTTACTAGAAAAAACCGTATGGGATAAAAACCTAGTGAAAGAAAAATAGTACAATATTCCTTTTAATATACAACTACAATATTATCAGGAAAACCTAGTGGGAAAAACCATGGTTAAGGAAAATGTAGTGCATATTAACTCCCCCTCATGACAACATCAATCAAGATCTTTAAGTCGACGAACTCCAATATTACAAACTAGCTTTTCGAATATTGCAATAGGGATCGCCTTAGTGAATTAATCTGCTAGATTTTCACTTGAACGAATTTGTTGAACAATAATAACATTATCATCTTGGAGATCATGTGTGAAAAAGAACTTTAATGAAATATATTTTGTTTTATCTCCTTTAATATATCATTCCTTTAATTGAGTAATACATACAATATTATCTTAATATATGATCGTTAGGATCATTTCTCCAGAAGACAAACCACATGTCTAATGAATGTGCTGAATCACAGATCTTAACCAAACACATTCTCTGCTTGCTTCGTGTATTACTAAAAATTTTCGGAGTTAGTGAAGTATATATTTAATTTCATTACAATGTCTTCGCGTGGGAGAAGAACTATATCTTGCTAATAAATTTACAACAAATGATATATCAGATCTTGTATGTCCAGTCAGATACATAAATGCTACTATTGCACTAAGATATGGTACTTCAGGACCAATTAGTTTTTTATCACTTTCTCAAGGTCTAAAAGATATATATTCACATCTAATGATCTTACAATCATTGGAGTGCCTAATAGATGTGATTTATTCAAATAAAACCGTTTCAGCACTCTTGCAATATAATTTTCTTGATACACAAAAATACCATTTTTCAAATGTTCAATTTGCAATCCAAGGCAAAATTTTGTTATCCCAAGATCTTTCATCTGAAATTCTTCCTTTAAATAATTTATCACTTTTGAAAGTTCTTCAAGAGTTCCAATGATATTTAGATCGTCAACATAAACTACAATTATAACAAACTCATTTCCAGATCTTTTCATTAAAATACATGAACAAATTGTATCATTTTTTATATCCATGTTTCAATAAATATTCACTGAGACGGTTATACCACATGCGTTCAAATTGCTTTAATCCATATAAAGATTTATTCAATTTAATTGAATAATATTCTCGAGAACCTAAATTACATGCTTCAGGCATCTTAAATCCTTCAGGATTTTTCATATAAATATCATTATCAAGTGAGTCATATAAATAGGCTATGACAGCATTCATTAGACGCAAATCAAGTCCTTCATGTATTGCCAAATTAATTAATTACCGAAAAAAATATTGCATCCACCACAGGTGAGTATATTGATCACTCAAAAGAGAGCGATGTTTCTTTTAAAATTTATAAACTCGGAAATTTAATACACCATAGGTGAATTTCAATACATTCATTAAATGGATGATTTGAACACAATTAATATATCCAAATATCTAATTTATAGTAAAAGTACGTACTACTAGTACTGCCGATATCATCTATAATCACACTTGTACATGTATTAATTAATTAACACAAGCCGAAATAAGTATGTAAAATGTACTTATGTTGCTATTAGTTTCCAGAATTAATCTCCATCATTCTTTGAGCAGCATCGCTAGCAGCACCCTTTACCACAGCATCTCTCGCCGCAGCACCTGCCGGGGGGTCGAGGATCTTTAGGTCCTCCATTTGTTGGCGCTGAATTTGTGCAAAAGTTGAGAACATATGAATGAATATGGAGTTACACTAAACAGCGTGTAAATAAACAACGAGGTTATTCATGTACAAATTAATAAGGCAGCAGTTATACATTACTAGAGATCACCAAAGTCGGTTTTTCTCATAACTCATCGCAAAAGAACAGGTGGCAACTAACTCGACCATTAATTATGGAAGTAGACTACTATTTAAAACGAGTCCTTAGATGATTAAATGATATGTTTAAAATTTAAATGCATGACAATAGCACTATTTAGAGATTTCTTATATTTAGAAATAAAATATTGTAGTATGCTGGAAAGGGAAGGAGTCAATTTGATTTTCAAAAAAGAAGAGGGATCCACTTACAACGTTTTTAAGTTACAACATTTTACAACAATTCGGTTTTACAATTTTAAAAGTCCAAACAGAAAAACAGCAGTTTTGTAAAATACTTAATATATAGTACAAAATTCAAAAAAATATAAAATTTGATCTCCAAGCACATTTACGGTTTGGACCGACTGTTTGGAGTTTTAAAATTGCAAAACTGAATTTTAATTAGGTAACAGTACATTTTGATATGTTTGGACTGTTTCGATCCCTTATGTATTTTGCAGTTTTATCCCTACTTTATTTTCTTTTTCTTCTTTACAGAAGCATACTACAAATAGGTAAAAGAACATTTTATTTCTTTACTATTTAAAATTGATTCAATTCCAACGGCTAGTTATTCCTGTAAATGTATAAATAGAATATTGTACAATGTAAAGAGTATGATCAATATTTCAATAAAACAATCAATTTATTTATTCGGTGTTATTTATTATAATATCAGAACAAAAGAAATAGATCAATCGCGCTACAGTAAAACCCAATCGGTGTACCAGTAATGATAGAATTGGTTGAAATTCATCAAAATAACTCAAAATCAAACTCCAGCCAAGAGCGATGCTGTTTGAGGTGGCACCAACGAGCATGTACTAAAATCAATCGCTGAGATAAACCCATCGTCAACACTCACTGCTGGATTTAAAGTGCCTATGAGCTTTTACAGTAAGAAAATTTTGATAAGTTGCATGTAAGATTTAAAGGCTTAACACGAGTACTTTAATGAGTTGTAGACAGAGACTTAAAGACTTGAGATAAAAAATTTGAAGTGTTTAAGTTCTTTTTATTGCAGTTACATGCAAGGTTTTAAGACTTTACACCAGTACTTTAAATGATTTTAGACAAAGGTTTAAAGGCTTGAGAAATAATTTTAAAGTGTCTACCGTCTTTTAGTGTAAAAATATGGTAAGTAACATTTAAGTTTTAAATGCTTGATATGAGTATTTTAAAGAGTTGTAGACAGATATTTAAAAGCTAGCATAGAGAAATAAAATTTAAAGTGCCTGCGGACTTTTATTATAATTTTTTTTATAAATTACATAAAAGGTTTAAAAGATTGACACGAGCTAGTACTTTAAAGAGTTGTACTCAAATTTTTAAAGGCTTGAGAAACACATTTAAATTGTCTATGGACTTTTACTGTAAAAAATATTTAATTAGTTACATGTAAGGTTTAAAGACTTGATAGTAGTACTTTAAAGAGTTGTAGACATAGGTTTAAAAGCTTGAGAAGCAATATAATAAGTGCCTACAATTTTTTACTT
The DNA here is from genome assembly GCA_025461125.1 of Carex kokanica. Lineage (NCBI taxonomy): Eukaryota > Viridiplantae > Streptophyta > Magnoliopsida > Poales > Cyperaceae > Carex > Carex kokanica. The sequence goes on from JAJGRX010000128.1 coordinate 204,095, forward strand.
AAAAAAAATAGTGACACGAATTTAGTCACAAGTAGTTCAATATGGATCTAATTTGAAAAAGAAAATCCAATAGATAACGTTTATAATTTTAGATTCACAAAATTTATCACATATCGTTGTAAAAATGGATGAGAATGATTGGAGAAAAAAAAGTGGCGGTGCAAATCATTCCTCTTATTGTTTTTAGACAAAAATAGTTAGGAGTTGAACTAGTTAGATTTTAGGGTTTAAAACCTTGTAGAGATAGGTTTAAATGCTTACAAGTAGTACTCTAAAAGATTGTTTAAATAGCTTTAAAGGTTTGGACATGGACGCTGGAGAGGAGGTAGTTCGGAAAAGTTTTTGGGATTGGGTTTGGATCAGTTCATCCTTTATAAAATATCGGAGTTTTGAATCAAAAACTGGAAGTTTAAAGTCCAAACTTTTATTTGCATTTTTTGTGTTCAATTTCTTTTTTTTTCTTCGTAATTCAAAAACATTCAGAGACCTAATTTTTCTATTTATTTGTTCAAATACATGTATAAATAATTACTTGTTCACTTTGAAAGGTGTACATATATTAATTATTATCCATCTATTATGTGTGCATCCTAATTTTTTTAATTAATATTGAACGCACTTCAATTGGTCAATTATCTGGACTTTGAAAATGGATAAAAATATGTGAAGCATGATTGGAGCACAAAACTAATGATGCATTTTAACGCTACTCATGATTGAAACACAATATGTCAAAATAATTTATGGTAAAACTACTGCCGAATCATCTATAATTAATTACTTTATTAAACTATTAATACGAGGCAAAATAAAATGGATACAATATGTAAAATGGACTTATATATGTTGTCTCTCGCTGTAATCTAGATAATTAATTACATAGTAAATTTTCCATAATTGTTGCTGTTAATTAATTTCCAGATATCTCCATCACTCTTTGACAAGCATCGCTAGCAGCACCCATTACCACAACAGCTCTCGCCGCAGCATTTGCCACGTTGATGGATTTTTGTAGTATATGGTGGCCCTGAATGTGTGCAAAAGTAAAGAACATATGAATATGGTGGCCCTGAATGTTTTCATGTACAAGTTGATAAAGCAACGGTTATATTTTTTTAGTAAGTCTAGCTTCTATTTTGATTAACCGCAATTGGTTATAGAATCTAAGCAGGGTTTTGAGAGGTAACTCTGCAATAGATTTACATATTGATAGAAAAATAAGAAAAAATAAAATAGAAAGAAAGAATATTTTGAGAAAAGAAAAGAAATGAAGATTAAAACATCAATTAAACAAACTGCTCCTTTTCATTATGTGACCGCAACACATGACGGGTTGATGGATTGGAGGATACCTAGGTTTTGTAGAAGGGGCCACTGAATTTGTGCAAAAGTTGAGAACATATGAATGAATATATATGGAGTTATATTAATTAAATAGCGTTAAAAAAATACTACGAGGTTATTCATGATTAAATTTGGTTGAACATGATCACAAAGTCACTCAGAACGAATATAGAGTTACACTAAACAACGAGGTTATTCATGTACAAATTAATAAGGCAGCAGTTATACTTTATTTTGTTTTGAAAACTTGATAGAAGCTATCAAGTAAGCAGTTATACTTTAGAAGCGTAAATATAATATTATGAATTTTAGTTGGGAAAATATGTAATTTTCAAGATTTTGAAGGGCCTACATGAAATTCTCCCTAATAAATATTTTTGAAATTAAATTCTTAATTACAAAGTGCGGTGAGCCGAAAAAGCAAATCCAATTTCCATAAAAATAGTATTTTAATCTTGTTGTTTCCTGTTAATTATTTTGCACCTTAATCTTGTTGTTTTCTGTTACTTGTTTTTCCAATATCTAGTGATTACACATGGCTTATCTATTGTCTTTCAAAAATACTATAATATTATATGAGAGATGCTTCTATGGATACAAGGACCTATTTGTAAAATGAACATATTTTCATTTTCAAAGTTCAAACAGTCGATCCGACCGTTCAACATTATCTCCATATTAAAATGTACTTGGAGGTCAAATTTTACATTTATTTTGAATTTTTTTACTATTTATTAAGTATTTTACAAAAACTAGTCAAATTCAGACTATTGAATTTTGTAAAATACTTAGTAAATAGTAAAAAAATTCAAAAAAATGTAAAATTTGACCTCCAAGTACATTTTAATATGGAGATAATGTTGAATGGTCGGATCGACTGTTTGAACTTTGAAAATGAAAATATGTTCATTTTACAAATAGGTCCTTGTGTTCATAGAAGAATTTACCATATTATATATGTCGCTCAGAAGGAGGGATAGCATGCATTTACCATAGGCAGGGCGATTCGGATTTAAGGTTCCGCCATAGGAGGTCTGAGAAGCAGTTTGCATGGCCATAGCGCTGAGAAGCAAACAGATGATGATGATGAATATACTCTTCATTTTTGCTCCACAAATACTCTACACACTATCATAAACAGCAGGAGTAGCAATGTCCCTTGATTTCTTCCATCTTCATCATTTTATACTGGTAAATTATAACAAGACTTGAGCAAATCAACTCCCAAGTCAAGTCTCCCCACCAGCCTCTGCTTTCCAAGTCTGAATTAATTTGACTTCATCACTCCCAATTTGGTTAACATTTGCTATAAAGAATGACTAATAACAGTATGAATTCATGTCAGCTAAGGTAACTCAAATTTTTAGTTTGAATCCCGACCATCCAATCTACTTCTGGACAGATATTAATGGGACCCCGTGCATTCTATCTAGGATCAGATTGGTCGAGGTTCTTATCAGATGGTCCGAATTTAAATGAAAAATTTGAATTACTTTGTGATACAAACTTTAACAAGATTCCGGTCAAAGTAGAACGCAAATGCCTTAGTCTTACTTGGGTTGCTTTGTTGAAATACTGACTTCCACTATCAAGTTAATTTGAATTTGGAGTGGAGCTGTCTTTTCACCGTATAATTTCAGCACATATAAATGAAGTTCCCAGGGAGATAATTTTATATTTTTAGAAAATATTATAAATTACGAAAAGGAAAGACAGAGTACTTTTATTTTTTGATACATAAAAAGAAGGATCGGAAGAATTTTTTACCGATCTAAAATTTTTTAACCAGTTAAAATTTCAACGATCCAAATTTTTTCAATTTTTTTGTCTGTAGTCGGTGGTTTGAAAGAGTAGAATCAAATTTATTTTATTTTTAGAATTTAGTTTTATATAATATAGCAAAATAGATGAAGCATCTTAGAATTTGATGTACTAGAGGGATCGCGAGAAATATCTCGGATCCAAAGTTTGGACCGAGATCAATAGCTTGAATTCCAATATTTTTATATTTTTCCAGCAACGCACCATGCAATAATATTTTTATATTTTTCATTATAGTTTCTAAAAATAGAAAAAAAAGATCTATTCATTCTCCATTCAAACCAACGATCGATGGAATAAAAAAAAATATTTGGATCGGTAAAAATTTCACCAATCATTTTATGCATCGAAAAATAAAAGTAGTCTTTCTATTTTCTTCTCTAATTTATAATATTTTCTATAAATAAAAATTCTCTTCCTTGAACTATGTTCTATCTCTTTTAATTTTAATTTGTTAACTTTTTGTTTGCTTTTGTTTCAAAATTGAATAAAAATAATCAAATATTTATCAAACTTCTAAATTTGTAATGGAGAATCTGAACTTGCCTCGAGCAGTATTTGGGCTGTGGGCATACTAAAACCTATGACTAAACATGGTATCAACGATAAGATGGAGGGCCCATGCCAAAGGCAGTAAAAATCTCTTCATTCTCCAGTAACTGTGTAACTTTATTTCTTCCATCTTCATCATTTTTTACTGGTAAATTATAACAAGACTTGAGCAAATCAACTCCCAAGTCAAGTCTCCCACCTGCCTCTGATTTCCAAGTCAAGTCTCCCACCACCTCCACTATCAAGTTAATTTGAATTTGGAGTGGAGCTGTCTATTCCCATGGACCATGTTCTTACCATGTTCTATTCCTAACTTGTGAGTTGTCATGTGGGGATTTCGTCAGCACTTAATTTTAGCGGAAGCCATAAATAGCAAAAATCCTGAGACCAATCCTTCAATTAATCAGGCGTTCACCGAACATTTTTTACGGTGTAAGCAAGAAAGAAAGCAAAAGGGATCTGCACAAATTTTCGGTGGCTGGGGTTGGGATAGGGTCGAAAATTGCTTGGTCAATGAGGGCCCATGACAAAGACAGGCCGCACGGCCCATATTGACCTTGGCCCACCAAAACGCATTACAAAATATCTAGAACGAATATACTTCACATTTATAACCGAAATAAATAAAAAATTTAATTCATAAATAATTAACACTCACTATCTCTCTAATGGCACCACCAAATTCTATCGTCTCTCTCCCTTCTCCAATGGAGAGGATTGCTCAGCGCTGACCTCTCCTTTCGGCTCCGCTCCACTATTCCCATCTCCGATGCCTCCGTTCTCACCCCCACCGCATTTCCCTCCGTCGCATCCTCCCTCCTTTCCATGCTTCTTCATCACCTACTGCTATCTCCGTCCCTTTCCGTGTGAAACCTGAAATCCAAAAGACAAAGGAAGCTGCTGCCAGTGCTGGTGTCAGTGTGAAGCCGGTTTTCACTGACGGATAACAAGGAGATTGTAATTTCTGGAAACTAATAGCAACAATTAAGGAAAATAATTACCTAGTTTAAAGCGGGAGACAACATAAAATTTCCTTAACTGTTGCTATTAGTTTCCAGAAACCTCAATCAATCATGTGCTGGGTAGATTATAGATTCTTGGATCTGGAGCATGTCAAGATGGTATAGTATTTGGCCCTGAATTTGTGCAAAAGTAGAGAACATATGAATATGGAGTCATATTAAACTCATCGCAAAACAAACAAGGGACAACTGACTATGACCATAGGCCAATAATGCAGTTGAGAGAAATGGCTTCAATTGACTTGACTTCAATTCTCTGCCTTCAAGTCTGAATTGACTTCACTTCATTGGAGCAGTATATGTGCAGTTGGTTAATTTATTGGATCTACTACCAACGATAAAAGAGGGTTCATGCCAAAGGCAGGCCCAACAGCCCATTATTGTTTACCCACCAAACTGTCTCATTTTAATTCCGAGTATCTGGAACGAATATACTTCACATTTGTAACCACTGATCGTAACGCCATCTGGTATAGGGTGCAAACTGATTAAATTATTAAAAAACTGTAGTTTATCTCTAAATAAGAATTATAAAATTAAAATTATGCACTTGATGTTGATATATGGTTACATATACATCAGGTGGAGACGTATGATTCAGTGCTCACATTCAATTACACATTTGATGCTGAATTTCCTTTACAATTTCGTCCGAAATGGTCCGATTCCAGTCAAATTTCAGCCAAAACGATCATATTCCAGTCTAATTTCGGCCGAAATAGTTGTTTTCCACAAAAAAAAAATAATCATCCCTGTTGGTTAGGAACATTAGACTTTACCACTACATTATCTCATCTTTGTTGCTATTACATGAAACTATAATATTTAAATTATACTTGTGTTTGAGACTAACCACATTGGACCATCCGAACAAATTTTTTTTAATTACAAATTTCTATTAATACCCCTGAGACTCTAAATTGCACTAGTTATTTTTTAGAGTTTGTTTTAATTGTAATAATTGTATTATATTATATAAATAAATTATTTGTGTGTAATATTTTGTATTAATATATTTTTTTACAAACTTCTTTACTATTTTTTAGTACAAAACAAGATTCTGCCAAAAAGATCTGAGTTTCTGATCCGATTCGGCCAATTCTGACCGATTAATCCGATTCCGATTTCACGATCAAATGACCAATCCCGATTCCAATTCTGTTTTTTTCTTTTATGATTAATATGAGATTAATTACATAATGAATAAATAAGAAAATATTGTAAGAGTTAAATGATAAATAAGATAAATAAGAAACGTTACAAATAAAGGGCACATAGAAAATTATCCATTTATTGTATGTTGTGATGAGGTTATTGCGTGCCGCTCGCCATTTGTTTGGGAATGTGAAATAAAATAAAAAAATCAATTCATAAATAATTTGCTTAATTTTTAATATTCCCTGCAATCGATTTTCCAATTTCTCACCCAACACTTTAATTTCCTCTCTGGGTGTTAATTTGCTTTGTACTTCAATCCTCGACTGTGGCTCAATTTCGTTTTCAAGACACTAGTGGAAAATATGGAATCAGGATCGGTTATATATGCATATTAGTATCGGAATGCAACCGATCCTGATGGAGGCGATACTGATACTTACAATAATCTGGATCGGTTAAATAACCGATCCTGATAGTTACTATCAGGATCGGTTGTTTGAAACAACTGATCCTGATAGTAACTATCAGGATCAGTTTGTTTGAAACAACCGACCCTGATAGTTACTATCAGGATCGGTTTTGTTGAAAAAACCGATCCTGATACTTTTTTTTTTTTTTTTTTATAATAATGTTGGTTCTGAAAAAAAAAAAAATCAGGATCGGTTGTTTTGAAATAACCGATCCTGATACCTTTTTTTTTTTTAATGTTGGTTCTGAAAAAAAAAAAAAGAATCAGGATCAGTTTTTTTGAAACAACCGATCCTGATGTTATATTGGATCTAAAAAAAATATTTTTTTTTATTTGGCCAGCTTCCATATATATTTGCTGGCCAGCATAAATTTTTTTTTTTTATTTACCATTGATTTATTGGAGCTCAAAACCAATTAAGAACACAAAATAAAATTCATGAAACACAAAAAGAAGTACAATAGTTGAAGAAATTTGGTGCAATAGCAAAATAAAATTGAAAATACAAATGAAAAAAGATAGTTGATCGGTCGGATAATTAAGATAAATAAAAAGATAGTTTCAAAAAGCCTTGCTCAAATGAAAAAAGATAAATAAATAAATTGAAAATACAAAAAAAAATGTGTTTTAAAAGTATAATAATGAGAAAATTAGATAAAGCTAATACCGTGATAGTTGATCGGCCGGATGATTAAGTAACTTGAGCGAGATGTCCTCAAGACTGAAAAACAATATACAAACACCATTAATTAATTTTTGAAACAATACAAAAAATTAAAAATTGACACGGAGGTTCGAGAGGTTCGAGAGGCTCGGCTTTGAGAGGGAGAGACGGAGACAGAGAGAGAGAGACACGGAGGAGAGGGAGAGACGAGACGGAGACAGAGAGAGGAGAGACACAGAGGTCTGAGGATTTGAGAGGGAGAGACGGAGACACAGAGAGAGAGAAAAACGCTAAGTTGAAAATGAGAGGCGCGAAATTAAAATAAGAACTAAGCAGGAGTTATCAGGATCGGTTATTTCGAAATAACCGATCCTGATTGTTTTTGTAAGTACAAAGGCGCGAAACATAATTAAACCCTAGCGTCAAATTAGCATTAGGATCGGTTATTTCAAAAAAACCGATCCTGATACCTTTTTTTAAGTTGTTTCTGAAAGAAAAAAAAAATCAGGATCGGTTGTGTTGAAAAAACCGATCCTGATACTTTTTTTTTAATGTTGGTTCTGAAAAAAAAAAAAAAAAAGAGTATCAGGATCGGTTCTGTCCACAGAACCGATCCTGATACTCTTTTTTTTTTTCTTTTTTTCTTTTTTTTTTTAATTTTGGTTCTGAAAAAAAAAAAAAAAAAAACAGTATCAGGATCGGTTCTGTCCACAGAACCGATCCTGATACTCTTTTTTTTTTTTTTTTTTTTTTTTTTAATTTTGGTTCTGGAAAAAAAAAAAAAAAACAGTATCAGGATCGGTTCTATCCACAGAACCGATCCTGATACTCTTTTTTTTTTTTTTTTTTTTTTTTTTTGGTTCTGAAAAAAAAAAAAAATTATCAGGATCGGTTCTGTCCACAGAACCGATCCTGATACTCTTTTTTTTTTTTTTTTTTTTAATGTTGGTTCTGAAAAAAAAAAAAAAGTATCAGGATCGGTTCTGTAAACAAAACCGATCCTGATACTTTATTTTTTTTTTCAGAACCAACATTAAAAAAAAAAAAAAAAAAAAAAAAAAAAGTATCAGGATCGGTTCTGTTGTAACAACCGATCCTGATTCTTTTTTTTTTCAAAACCAACATTAAAAAAAAAGGAATTAGAATCGGTTGTTTGTTAGAACCGATCCTGATACTATCAGGATCGGTTTTTAAGAAATAACTGATCCTAATATGTGTTACATTATGATCGGTTGTTTGTAAAAACCGATCCTGATAGTATCAGGATCGGTTCTAATAAAAAACCGATTCTAATTGTTCATAAATTAGAATCGGTTAACCATAAAACCCGATCTGAATAGTTTTTAGGATCGGTTTTCTTAAAAAAACCGATCCAGATAGATATTAGAATCGGTTGTTTCATATAACCGATACTATTAGGCCGATCCTGATTCCAGTTTTTCCACTAGTGAGACTTGGATTGAAACCGAATCAAATCACAAAAGATGATCAAATATTGCAAGTAATATTATGATATTAGTAAAATATAATTTGTAAAACACTTGAAACTCTGGAAATTTTGAGTTGAGTTTATGAAATAGATTCATGCCATTAAGGTGTTTGATGAAATGCTCAAACTAAAGTTGGATTCATTTTTTGATAGCTAGAGTACTTACACAGCCAATACCATTTTCTTTTCTACTCGGATAGTTTGTATTGTGTGAGAGGAGCAATGCACATCACAATTCACACCACATTCATTGGATGATTTGAACACAATATATCCAAATAATTTATAGCAAAAGTACTGCCATGCAAATCATATAAAATTACTTTATTAATGAAATAAAATGAATACAGTATGTAAAATCTATGTAGCCAATTTCTCTAAATTGAATTTTTAATCTGGTCAATATTATTAGACTGCTCACTGAAATTTCTTAGTTGGCCTAAGCCATGGCGGCTCAATTTTCTTATTTTTTTTCGTTTATGGGTTGGCCTGAGCCATGACAGCCCAGTTTAATATATATATATATATAGAGAGAGAGAGAGATCGAATATGGTGAGTTGTGAAGTAAACGGCTCAACATGTTCTCCATATTGAAATGTGCTTGGAGACCAAATTTTATATTTTTTTGAATTTTTTACTATTTATTAAGCAACTTTGAAAATCGCAGATCCGGGTGAACAGTAAAAAAACAGTAAAAAATTCTGGACTATTCGATCAGCGATTTTCAAAGTGGCTTAATAAATAGTAAAAAAATTCCAAAAAATATAAAATTTGGTCTCCAAGCACATTTCAATATGGAGAACATGTTGAGCGGTTCGGATCGGTTGTTTAGATTTTCAAAATAAAAATATGAGCGTAAAATAAAAATGGCATCTTACTTCGCAACTCACCATAGCCCAGCTCTATATATATATATATATATATATATATGGGATAGTCTACGGTGTTTTGGGAAGTAAAGATGGTGTTTTACTTCCCGCTCATATCTCCATTTTTAAAGTTCAAATCGTCAATCCGAACATCTCAACATGATCTTCATATTGATATATGCTTGGAGACCAAATTTTATATTTTTTGGAAATTTTTTACTATTTTTTTTGGAATTTTTGAAAATCACAGATTTTCACTAAATAAAAAAATAATAAAAAATTCAGAAAAACAATCATTTTAAAAAATTCAAAGAAAAATAGTAGAAAATTTCCAAAAAATGTAAAATTTGGTCTCCAAGCACATTTCAATATAAAGATTGTGTTGAGAAGTTCGAATCAACTATTTGAACTTTGAAAATGGAGATATGAGCGGAAAGTAAAACACCCTCTTTACTTCCCAAACCACCGTAGCATCACTCATATATATATATATATATATATATATATATATATAGAGTGGCTAAGCTCAAAACGTTTGCACCAAGCCCTTGGTGCAAACGATTTGGTTCTCCTATTTGCAAAGTCCAAACGGTCGATCCAAACCGTTAGATATTTAACCATACTAAAATGTGCTTGGAGACCAAATTTCACATTTTTTGGAATTTTTTTACTATTTATTAAGCCACTTTGAAAGTTGCTGATTCGGGTGAACAGTAAAAACAATGCAATCAAATTCTGGACCGTGTGATCAGCAACTTTCAAAGTGGCTTAATAAATAGTAAAAAAATTCTAAAAAATGTAAAATTTGGTCTCCAAGCACATTTTAATATGGAGAATAACTTGAACGGTTCGGATCGACTGTTTGGACTTCGAAAATCCGAAAACAAATCGTTTGCACCAAACCCTTGGTGCAAACGTTTTGAGCTTAGCCACTCTCTATATGATATATATATGAGTAGAACTAGGGTGTTCCTAAGCTCACCAAGTCTCTCGTGAGCTCAACTCTCAAACCTATCGAATTGACTTCAAACGACATTTTCAAACCGTTAGATGTTCAATCTATATTAAAATGTGCTTGGAGACCAAATTTTACATTTTTTGGAATTTTTTTACTATTTATTAAGCCGGTTTGAAAACCGCTGTTTTTCAATGGTGCAGAATTTTAATAAAAACAACAGTTTTCAAACCGGCTTAATAAATAGTAAAAAAATTTCAAAAAATGTAAAATTTGGTCTCCAAGCACATTTTAATATAGATTGAACATCTAACGGTTTGAAAATGTCGTTTGAAGTCAATTCGATAGGTTTTAGAGTTGAGCTCACGAAAAGCCTTGGTGAGCTTAGGAACACCCTAGTTCTACTCTATATATATATATATATATATATTTCTTTTTTCTTTTTTCTTTTTTGCAGGTTGGGGTGTGCCATGGCGGCCTGGCCCAGTTTTTTTTTTTTCATTTTTTTCCGACGGTCTTGAGTGTACCATGGCGTCCTCCTGTCTTCCCATTTTTTAAATTCCCACGTAATATTTCTTTTTTTTTTTATTTTCTTATGTGTAAAAATTTCGGCCAATTCATGAGTTAGTTGAAAGAGGATATGTACAAGAAAGTTTGTAATAGAGAATCTGAATTTGCTTATCGCTGTATATGTGCAGTGGGCTTATTGCTGGACCTACAACCTTAGATGGCTCATGCCAAAGGCAGGTTGGACGGCCCATGTCCATGACCCACAAACTCTTTCAACGTTGGACAATTAATTAAATGGTTATACTTGATATTAAATAACATAATCGGCTGTTATAACCTTTCTTCAAAAAGGAAAAAACAGAATGGTTTTCTTCTTCTCCATTCCGCCCCTGTCCAGTTTAGTCTTTTGTCTCTTTTTTTCTGCCTTTATTTCAATTACTGGAGAGTGTCATGCGTAGTTCAGCCTTATCTCAATATATTACATGACCATGACCACTCACAAGTGGGACAATAACACCATCCAAAGGATGTTCCATCAAGCGCGCGTACCCACATTATCAACCGTATCCACTTCGTTCTAGTCCGACACAATCATGTGTCAAACCCTATCCTGCACTCCGATCCGTCAAGTAGCATCGATCATTTATCATACAGTAGCGTGTCTCATTTTGTAAATGCTAATAACTTGTTCTTAGAATTATTAATTTACCGACATAGTTAAGGAATACAAGTAATTCATGAATTATATTCAGTTTAAGATCATAGATTATTTATTCAGCATAAACTTGGAAATAATCATCCGTAGATTATTTTCAGTTTAATCATAAAATTCATATTAGAAGTTTACATATCACCGCTATATTTAAATATATAAAAATGCATCACTATTCACTACATCATTAATTAATTAAAGCATTTTAATACATTCATTAAATGATGATTTGAACACAATTAATATATCCAAATATATAATTTATAGTAAAAGTACTACTAGTACTGCTGATATCAGCTATAATCACACTTGTGTATTAATTAATTAATACAAGCCGAAATAAATATGTAAGATGTACGAGTAGAACTAAGGTGCTCTTAAGCTCACCAAGTCCTTTGTGAGCTTAACTCAAAAACCTATCGGATTGACTTCAAACGACATTTCCAAACCATTAGATGTTCAATCTATATTAAAATGTGCTTGGAAACCAAATTTTACATTTTTTGAAATTTTTTTACTATTTATTAAGATGGTTTGAAAATCACTGTTTTTCAATGGTGCAAAATTTTAATAAAAACAACGGTTTTCAAACCATCTTAATAAATAGTAAAAAAGTTCCAAAAATTGTAAAATTTGGTCTCCAAGCACATTTTAATATAGATTGAATATCTAATGGTTTGGAAATGTCGTTTGCAGTCAATCCGATAGGTTTTTGAATTAAGCTCACAAAGGGCTTGGTGAGCTTAAGAGCACCTTAGTTCTACTCAAGATGTACTTGTGCTGCTATTAGTTTCCAGAATTAATCTCCATCATTCTTTGAGCAGCATTGCTAGCAGCACCCTTTACCACAACAACTCTCGTCGCAGCGCCTGCTGGCGGGTCGATAGGGTCGAGGATCTTTAGGTCCTCCATTTGTTGGCGCTGAATTTGTGCAAAAGTTGAGAACATATGAATGAATATGGAGTTACACTAAACAGCGTGCAAATAAACAACGAGGTTATTCATGTACAAATTAATAAGGCAGCAGTTATACTTTGCTAGAGATCACCAAAGTCGGTTTTTCTCATAACTCATCGCAAAAGAACAGGTGGCAACTAACTCGACCATTAATTATGTAACTAGACTACTATTTAAAACGAGTCCTTAGATGATTAAATGATATGTTTAAAATTTAAATGCATGACAATAGCACTATTTAGAGATTTTTTATATTTAGAAATAAAATATTGTAGTATGCTGGAAAGGGAAGGAGTCAATTTGATTTTCAAAAAAGAAGAGGGATCCACTTACAACGTTTTTAAGTTACAACATTTTACAACAATTCGGTTTTACAATTTTAAAAGTCCAAACAGAAAAACAGCAGTTTTGTAAAATACTTAATATATAATAAAAAATTAAAAAAAATGTAAAATTTGATCTCCAAGCACATTTTAATATAGTGATCATTTTGAACGGTTTGGATCGACTGTTTGGACTTCGAAAATTGCAAAACCGAATTTTAATTAGGTAAAAGTACATTTTGATATGTTTGGACTGTTTGGATCCATTATGTATTTTGCAGTTTTATCCCTACTTTATTTTCTTTTTCTTCTTTACCGAAGCATACTACAAATAGATAAAAGTACATTTTATTTCTTTACTATTTATTGATTCAATTACAACGGCTAGTTATTCATGTAAAATGTATAAATAGGATATTGTACAATGTAAAGAGTATGATCAATATTTCAATAAAACAATCAATTTATTTATTCTCTGTTATTTATTATAGATTAATTATTTGAGTACCCTCACTCCAGTACCCCCAAAATCCCCACACCTTATTTAGAGAAATTATGTAGTATGGTTCCCACTAATTATATGGTCCTCACTAATTATTATTCTAAAAGATACTATATGGTCCCCACTAATTATATGGTCTTCACTAATTATTATTTTAAAATCCCTGCAACACTCTTCTTTTATGGTCCCTACTAATTTATGATCCCACTAATTATATCGCCCCCCCCCTTTCCCAATCCCCGCACTCGTTCCCGCGTCAACCTTCATAGATATAATTACTTGGAAGATAAGATAGTAACACTTGAAAAATAAGATACTAATACTTTGATGCGTAACTTGTTATGATCATCTCTATTCCAGCCCCCCAATCGTCCCTGTGTGAACCTTCCCCTAATGAAGTAGTGAGAACCACGTATCACTGCATCAACCTTCTCCAATTGTTCCCATATCAACTTTCTTCTAACAAAATTAGTTGACCACATAGGTATAAATGCTTCAGTGCATAGGTATTAATACTTGCAGTACTTGATATTAATACTTTCAGACGTCATTCAGTGTCATATGTAAAAAATACTTAGAAGTATAGGTATAAATACTTGCACGACGAGTTATAAATACTTGTGTGTCGACGAGCCCGAAAGTACGTCATGATGGATCTCATTTGAAAGAGAAAATTGGATAGAAGACGTTCGTGATTTTACATTCACAAAATTCCTCACAGATGGTTGGAAATATGGACGAGATTGAACGAAGAAAAAAAAAAGCATCTCTAAAAAAGTGTATGGTCCCTCGTGTAGTTTTGAGTGGTCCCTACAGATATTTATGATTCGGATATGTTTGAGAGATTTGGTTAGAGAAATAATATTTACGTAAAAATTGTTCACCTCATAGGTATAAATACTTCTATGTATAGATATAAATACATCCTAACATAGGTATTAATACTTTAGAAAAAAATTAGTGTTGGAGCATGCATTTACCTGGGTTGCTGCCATTGACAGGGTGATCCGGATCTAAGGTATTTTAGGAGGTCTGAGAAGCAGTTTGCATGGCCATATCGCTGAGAAGCAAACAGATGATCATGATGAATATACTCTTCATTTTGCTCCGCAAATACTGTACACACTAACATAAACAGCAGGAGTAGCAATGTCCCTTGATTTCTCCCATCTTCATCATTTTATACTGGTAATTATAACAAGACTTGAACAAATCAACTCCCAAGTCAAGTTCCTCCCTGCCTCTACTTTCCCAACTCTGAATTGATTTGACTTCATCACTCCCAATTTGGTTAACATTTCCTACCCGGAATAACTAATAACAGTATGAATTCATGTCACCTAAGGCAACTCAAATTTTGAGATTAAACCCGGGCCATCCGATCTACTTTGGGACGGATATTAAAAACATCCTGTGCAATCAATCTAGGATTCTGATGAGACGGTCTGAATTTAAATGAAAATTTTGAATTACTTTATGATACATACAAACTTTAACAAGATTCCGGTCAAAGTAGAACGCAAATGCCTTAGTCTTACTTGGGTTGCTATGCTGAATTACTGACCTCCACTATCAAGTTAATTTGAATTTGGAGTGGAGCTGTCTATTCCCATGGACCATGTTCTATCTCTTTTTTAATTTGTAACCTTTTTCTAATATGTTCCTATTTATTTAGTGTTTTCCTAACTTGTGACTTGTCATGTGGTGATTTCGTCAGCTCTTAATTTTAGCGGAAGCCATAAATAACAAAAATCCTGGAGCCCAATTCATCAGTTACTTGAAACAGGAAATGTCCTACAAAGTTCAGTGTATCAGTTTGATATTGTTTTGTTCTTCTCCATTTCACCCTTGTCCAGTTTAGTCTTTCTTATCAATTTTTTCAGCCTTTATCTCAATTACTAGAGAGTGTTACGCACAGTTCTTGGATGATTAGAACATTTCTTGGAGAGTGTTATATATCTCAATTAAAGATGATTTTAATACACTTCTTGGATGATTAGAACACAATATATCCAAATAAAAATTGAGCAGGGTTCAAATGTTTCGTGTCTTTCATACCTCATTCTTGCCTCATATTTTTATATTCGTTTTCGAAATCCAAACAGTCGATCTGGACTATTTGGTGAACAGTATGAATTTGGTGAACATTTGCTATAAAGAATGACTAATAACAGTATGAATTCATGTCACCTAAGGTAACTCAAATTTTTAGTTTGAATCCCAACCATCCGATCTACTTCTGGACAGATATTAATGGGACCCCGTGCATTCTATCTAGGATCAGATTGGTCCAGGTTCTTATCAGACGGTCCGAATTTAAATGAAAAATTTGAATTCCGGTCAAAGTAGAACGCAAATGCCTTAGTCTTACTTGGGTTGCTTTGCTGAATTACTGACCTCCACTATCAAGTTAATTTGAATTTGGAGTGGAGCTGTCTATTCCCTTGGAGTGGAGCTGTAGAACGCAAATTCCGGTCAAAGTTAATTTGAATTTGGAGTGGAGCTGTCTTTTCACTGTATAATTTCAACACATATAAATGAAGTTCCCATGGAGAGAATTTTATATTTTTAGAAAATATTATAAATTAAGAAAAGGAAAGACAATGAGTACTTTTATTTTTTGATACATATAAAGAAGGATTGGTAGAAATTTTTTACCGATTAAAAAAAATTTAACCAGTAAAAATTTCAACGATCCAAATTATTTTAATTTTCCTCTGTAGTCGGTGGTTTGAATGAGTAGAATGACGAACTATTATTTTTTTAAGTTATTTTTATATACTTTTAGAATTTGATGTACTAGAAGGATCGTGACAAATGATCCCTATCCAAAGTTTGGCCCGAGATTAATAGCTTGAATCCAAATATTTTTATTTTTTTCTAGCAACAAACCATACAACAATATAATGAAAATATTGGCCACAAAAAATTTGGCCTGAAAAATTATTGGATCTGAAATATTGATACTCATTCCAAATTCTAAGATACTTTTTATATTTTTCTATATTTTTAAATAATAATTCTAAATATAGAAAATAAATCTCTTCATTCTCCATTCAAACAAATGATCGATGGAATAAAAAAATAAAAAAAGTTTGGATCAGTAAAAATTTCACCAATAATTTTATGCATTGAAAAACAAAAGTACTCTTTATGTTTTCCTCTCTTATTTTATTATATTTTCTATAAATAAAAAAATTCTCTCCTTGGACCATGTTCTATCTCTTTTTTTAACTGTTACCTTTTTGACATGAATTTGTTAACGTTTTGTTTGCTTTTATTTCAAAATTGAATAAAATTAATCAAATATTTTCAAACTTCTTTAGTGCTTTTCCAAACTTGTGATGCGGGGAATCCGTATTTGTGCTCACAACAGGAAATGTACTTCAAAATTTGTAATAGAGAATCTGAAATTCCCTTAAGCAGTATTTGGGCTTGTGGGCTTACTAAAACCTATGACCAAACATGGTACCAACGATAAGATGGAGGGCCCATGCCAAAGGCAGGCCGCACGGCCCATGCCAAAAATGCATCACAAGCTTTGAGCGCCCTTTTGTACAATAGGTATATTTGGGTAATATTTTCCTTTTAAATATGACTGTAGAAAAATTCAGGATCAACATAGCGCAACATTATGATCAAATTAATGAACATGTACAGGAGTGCACTTCATTAAACAGGACAAAATCACATAAGCGAACTAATTCATCCATAAACAAACTTTTCATAGAAAGCTTCCACAAGATTAGTTGCAATTTCATTTAATACATTGGATGAATGATTGGAACACAATATACCCAAATAATTTATAGTAAAAGTACTGCCCAAGCATCTAAATTATTGAATTTAATACAAACCAAAATAAAATTAAAACAATATGTAAAATATACTTATGTTGTCTGTCAACTTGCTAGTAGTTTTGAGAAATCTCCATCGATCATTCTTTCACCAGCATCGCTAGCAGCACTCCTTACCACAACATGGACGACCGCAGCACCTCACGGGTGAATCGGTTTTAGCAATTGGAGGTTTTTGAAAAGTGACCACTGAATTTGTGCAAAAGTTAAGAACATATAAATATGGATTTATATTAAACAGCATAAAAAACCTCGAGGTTATTCATATACAAGTTGATAAAGCAGCGCTCAAACCATTTTGAACTAGACTGCTTTTTAGAACAATCTCCTAATTATGTGATTAAATGATATGTTCAGATGCTTGATATCTAATAACACTGTTTAGAACTGACTTCTAGAAATAATATTGCATTTGGACGTAATACAGACCTATTTTTTTTTTTTTTTAAATGATGTGTTAGGATCTTTAAAAAAAAATGAAAACATAATGCTATTTAGATTAATTAGAACATGAAAATTGTGCAAGAAAAGTGTTAATTTGAATAATATGAAGAAAGTGCTATATTTGTGTTGTTCTGAATAAACAAATATCATTTGAATTGAATTCTTAGAAAGAGTTCAAGAGAGCAAATTTAATTTCTATAAATATTAATGATCAATATCCATAAGAAGAGATATTTTATCCGGATTTCCAACCAACCAAGTTCAACACAGAAAGTTAATTCTCAATCTGAATAATATAGCCAAAATAACATTTCCACTATTACCAATTAAAAAGCTAAATCCCTATTTTTTTGCCCCTTAAACTTATTGTTTCCTGTTAATTGTTTTATCATCCTTCCTTCAAAATGAAGACTTCATTGTAAAAATGGATACCCAAGGGTTATCTATTCTTTTGTAAAATACACTATTAATCTATAATATGGTTGTACATTATTAATTATCAAGTCACTCAGAACGAGAGAGCATTTACCTGCTTCAGGTTGGTCGGATTCCAGCAGAAGCAGCAGGTTGCATGGCCATAGCGCAGAGCAGCAAACAGAGAATCACTAATACACTCCTCATTTTGCTCCCCAAAAACTCTACACACTACCAGTAACTAGCTGTGTCCCTTGATTTCTTCCATCTTCATCATTTTATACTGGTAAATTATAACAAGACCTGTCCAAATCAACTCCCAAGTCAAGTCCCTCCCTGCCTCTGCTTTCCCAAGTCTGAATTAATTTGTCTCGATACAGAATAATACCTCTAACTTGATTAACATTTCCTGCACGAAAGGAATAATTACAAAATTCTGGTCAAGGGACAACGCAAATGTCGAACTCTTACTTGGGTTGCTTTCACCGTGGAACAGTTGGTTTACTGGATCTATGACCAACAATCGTTTCAATGGTCAAAGAGAGCCCATGCCAAAGCAGGCCGCAGGGCCCATCACAACAGCTGAGGAATTCACTCCCAAGTCAACTCCCTAGTCCCTACCTGCCAAAAGTACCTCTAACTTGATTTATTGAAATCAAGTGTGAAGTTTGAATTTTTAGTGTAGCTGTCTTTTCACCGTAGAATTGCAGCACCCACAAACGAAGACTCATTTGGACATGTATAAGTCAACTTGTCCCATCTCTTATTTTTTTTTAAACTTTTTTTGACATGAATTTCTTAATTTTTTGTTTCAACATTCAATAAAATAAATCTAATATTTTCGTATTAATTTAGTGTTTTCTGACCAAAATTTTTATACATAAGAAAATAAAAAAATAGTAAAAATAAGAAATGCACCGTGAAAATTTGAAAAATGAGAAGGTAGTCATGGCACAGTCCAGACCGTGGAAAAAAATCAAATATGGAACACCATGGCTCAGACCAATCCGGAAAAAAAAAAATTATAAGCCAACTCCCTAGTCCCTCCCTACAATAAAGTAGTAAAACAAAATTCCAGTCAAGGTACAACGCAAAAGTCTTACATGCATGTGCTGCTTAGCTGAATTATTGAAATCAAGTGTGAAGTTTGATTTTTAGTGTAGCTGTCTTTTCACCGTAGAATTGCTGCACCCACAAATGAAGACTCACTTAGACCATGTATAATTCAACTTGTTCCATCTCTTATTTTGTTACTTGTTTTTACATGAATTTCTTAATTTTTTGTTTGCTTGCTATTGATTCAACATTCAATAAAATAAATCTAATATTTTCATATTTCTTTTTAGTGTTTTCCAAACTAATGATGCGGGGATTCTCCGTCAGCACTTAATTTAAACGCACCCCATAAATAACAATAATCATGGAGCCCAATTCATGAGTTAGTTGAAACAGGTATATGTACAAGAAAGTTTGTAATAGAGAATCTGAATTTGCTTTGGGCTGTATATGTGCAGTGGGCTTATTATTGCTGGACCTACAACCTTACATGGCTCATGCCAAAGGCAGGCTGGACGGCCCATGTCCATGACCCACAAACTCTTTCAACGCTGGACAATTAAATGATATTGTTTTCTTCTTCTCCATTCCGCCCCTGTCCAGTTTAGTCTTTTGTCTCTTTTTTTCTGCCTTTATCTGAATTACTGGAGAGTGTCATGCGTAGTGGAGCCTTATCTCAATTACATGACCATGACCACTCACCAGTGGGACAATAACACCATCCAAAGGATGCTCCATTGGCCCACATTATCAACCGTATCCACTTGGTTCTAGTCCGACACAATCATGCAGTCCGATCCGTCAAGTGTAGCACCATTTATAAATGTTAATAACTTCTTATTAGAATTAATAATTTACCAACATAGTTAAGGAATACAAATAATTCAGAAATTATATTCAGTTTAAGATCATAGATTATTTATTCAGCAAAAACTTGGAAATAATCATCTGTAGATTATTTTCAGTTTAATCATAAAACTCATATTAGAAGTTTACATATCACCGCTATATTTAAATATATAAAAATGCATCACTATTCACCACATCATTAATTAACTAAAGCATTTTAATACATTCATTAAATGATGACTTGAACACAATTAATATATCCAAATAATTTATAGTAAAAGTACTAGTACTGCCGATATCATCTATAATCACACTTGTGTATTAATTAATTAATACAAGCCGAAATAAATATGTAAAATATACTTATGTTGCTATTAGTTTCCAGAATTAATCTCCATCATTCTTTGAGCAGCATCGCTAGCAGCACCCTTTTCCATAGATTCGAGGAAATTTAGGTCCTCCATTTATTGGCCCTGAATTTGTGCAAAAGTTGAGATACGGTTTGACTCATGATTGTGTTAAGAGTTTTTGGGGAGAAAATTAGCAAAATGAGGAGTGTATTAATGATCCTTTGTTTGCTGCTCAGCGCTATGGCCATGCAACCTGCTGCTTCTGCTGGAATCACCTACCCGCCCATTAAACCGAACTATCCCAGTTTACCAGAACGTGGAGGTACGTAATTGCTCTCTCTTTCTGAGTGACTTGATAATAATGTACAACCATATTATATATTAATAGTGTATTTAAAAAATGAATAGATAAGCCATGAGTCTCCATATTTACTATGTAGACTTTTGTTCTCAAGAAAGGATAAAACAAGTAACAGGAAAACAAGTTTAAGGGAAAAACAATAGTGATTTAGCTGTTTGGATCGTCAAAAGAAATAACAGAAAAAATAGCATTTTGCTTCCATATATTATTCCTTCAATGATTCAAACACACACTCTTAGTTAATTAAATTAGTAGAATATGCATGGCCAGCCAATTAACTAAAGGGACCAACTAACTATCTCCCGGCTCCTATCCCCCATTCATCCCCCGGTCAATAACTGCCTTTGTTGACCGCTAATTAAGAGGGAACCACAATTTTTAGCGCTAAAAGACAAAACAAAACACGTCATTATCGCGGAAAATGCAAGTATTCATATATAATACATCAGATATTCATATATAATACATCAAGTATTTTAAAAAAAACTTGACACATCACTCACCCAACTTTTACACGTTTTTAGAGGTGGTTTTTTTTCTCCGTTAACTCTAACTAATATTTCTAACAATCTGTGAGAATTTTGCAAATCTAAAATCACGAATGTCTTCTACATAATTTTCTCTTTCAAATGAGATCCATGATGACATACTTTCGAGTTAACCGTTACACAAGTATTTATAACTCGTCATTCAAGTATTTATACCTCATCGAGTAAGTATTCATACCTCATCAGTATTTCACAAATAAAAAATTGGACACATCATTCACTTATTTTTTACCGATTGAACTTTCATTACCACTCAATCACTGGAAGTGTCCAGTATACTCTATCTTTCTCTTCGGTTTTCTTGTCCGATCCAGCCCACTCATTCACTGGAAAAAAAAACTGGACACATGTAAAATATGGGCGTGTGATATATCCAGTTTCATTTTCTGAAATACTTGATATCTTAGGTATGAATACTTGTTCGACGAGGTATGAATACTTGCTCGACGTGGTATGAATACTTGCACGACGAGATATAAATAATTTTACGAGGTATGAATACTTGCGCGACAGATAACTCAAAAGTACTTCATCGTGGATATCATTTGAAAGAGAAAATTACGTAGAAGACGTTTGTGATTTTAGATTCGAAAAATTCTTCACAGATTGTCAAAAATATTGGTTAGAATGAATGGAGAAAAAAAAACCACATCTAAAAATGTGTAAAAGATGGGTGAGTGATGTGTCCAGTTTTTTTTTAAATACTTGATATCTTAGATATAAATACTTAGTGTATTACATATTAATACTTGATGTATTATATATGAATACTTCTGCGCGTCAGTTGTAAATTTTTTTAAATATAAGCGGTCTCCCGCGTAATTAATAATTGATACACGTCTTATTTTATCTTTTTGTGCTTGAAGTTGTGGTCCCCTATATAATTAATTATTGGGAGATCAATTGGGGATAGGAGCCGGGGAAAAAAATATTTTCCCTTAACTAAATACAGTTAGAAGAAAGAAATATATTTGCATTGTGTCCAAATAAATATAACAATAATTCAGATCAGAACTCATGTCTAAATAGGTTTTTTTTCTTATTTAGAAATAAAATATTTGTTTTTCTGCTGAAAAGGGAAGGCTTGATTAATTGATGGTAAATTTTGCGTGTTCTTCTTGGTATATCTACTATTTTTATTCTCTGACCTAATTTGTATGGTTAAATACCATTAGCTAGCAATTCCAGTAATGTGGTGGAATGGCCTGGTACCACACATTAATGACCCTTTATATGAAATGTTTTTTTTTTTACCGTTACAACTTAATAAAATACTTGCACCGAATTTTTTCAACGGGGAAATTTTTCTACGTTGTGCACTGTAAAAATTGGCCAATGTTACCTATTTTCCAAAAATCAAAGCGACTACTTCCCTTTCCAGCATACTATAATATTATATTTCTAAATATAAAAAAAAACTCTAAATAGTGCTATTATCATGCATTTAAACATATCATTTAAACATGTGAGGACTCGTTCTAAATAGTAGTCTGGCCAGTTCCTTAATGGTCGAGTCAGTTGCGCCCTGTTCCTTTGCGGTGAGCTAAGAGAAAAAACCGACTTTGGTGATCTCTAGTAAAGTATAACTGTTGTTTTATTAATTTGTACATGATAAACCTCATTGTTTCTTTATATATACGCTGTTTAGTGTAACTCCATATTCATTCATATGTTCTCAACTTTTACACGCTGTTTAGTGTAACTCCATATTCATTCATATGTTCTCAACTTTTACATGCTGTTTAGTGTTACTCCATATTCATTCAGAGAATAAAAATAGTAGATATACCAAGAAGAACACGCAAAATTTACCATCAATTAATCAGGCCTTCCCTTTTCAGCAAAAAAACAAATATTTTATTTCTGAATAAGAAAAAAAACCTATTTAGACGTGAGTTCTGATCTGAATTATTGTTATATTTATTTGGACACAATGCAAACATATTTCTTTCTTCTAATTGTGTTTAGTTAATTGGCTGGTCATGCATATTCTATTAATTTAATTAACTAAGAGTGTGTGTTTGAATCATTAAAGGAATACTGGAAGCAAAATGCTATTTTTTCTGTTATTTCTTTTGACGATCCAAACAGCTAAATCACTATTGTTTTCCCCTTAAACTTGTTTTCCTGTTACTTGTTTTATCCTTTCTTGAGAACAAAAGTCTACATAGTAAATATGGAGACTCATGGGTTATCTATTCATTTTTTAAATACACTATTAATATATAATATGGTTGTACATGATAATAGTCACTCAGAAAGAGAGAGCAATTACCTCGATCTGCAAAACTGGGATTGTTCGGTTTAATGGGCGGGTAGGTGATTCCAGCAGAAGCATCAGGTTGCATTTGCATGGCCATAGCGCTGAGCAGCAAACAAAGGATCATAAATACACTCCTCATTTGCTAATTTTATCCCCAAAAACTCTTAACACTTTACACACTACCAGTAACTAGCTGTGTCCCTTGATTTCTTCCATCTTCATCATTTTATACTGGTAAATTATAACAAGACGTGCAAATCAACTCCCAAGTCAAGTCCCTCCCTGCCTCTGCTTTCCGAAGTCTGAATTAATTTGTCTCGATACAGAATAATAGCTCTCACTTGATTAACATTTCCTGCACGAATGGAATAATTACAAAATTCCGGTCAAGGGACAACGCAAATGTCTAACTCTTACTTGGGTTGCTTTCACCGTGGAACAGTTGGTTTAAAAAGGCCCATTCCAAAGGCAGGCCTGACGGCCCATTACCAAGACAAACTGATTCATTTTCTGAATATCTGTAATGAATACACTTCATATTGGTAACCACTGTACCGTAACGCCATCCGGTACACAGTTCAGTGGTCCTTATTGTTTCCTTCATGACTTGTATTGTTTCTTATTCGGAGAACTTTATGTGTACCCCTCAAAAAATTTAAAAATTACGTATTTCCCCCTAAAATTCATAATATCATATTTACTTTGTGTCTGGCCCTGAATTTGTGCAAAAGTTGAGAACATATGAATGAATATGGAGTTACACTAAACAGCGTGTAAATAAACAACGAGGTTATTCATGCACAAATTCATAAGGCAACAGTTATACTTTATCACAACTCATCGCAAAAGAACAGGTGGCAACTAACTCGACCATTAATTATGGAACTAGACTACTATATATTTAAAACGAGTCCTTAGATGATTAAATGATATGTTTAAAATTTAAATGCATGACAACAGTACTATTAGAGATTTTTTATATTTAGAAATAAAATTTTGTAGTATGCTGGAAAGGGAAGGAGTCGATTTGATTTTCAAAAAGAAGAGGGACCCACTTAGAAAGTTTTTAAGTTACAACATCTTACAAAAATTCGGTTTTACAATTTTAAACAGAAAAATAGCAGTTTTGTAAAATACTTAATATATAGTAAAAAATTCAAAAAAATGTAAAATTTTATCTCCAAGCGCATTTACGGTTTGGATCGATTGTTTAGACTTTTAAAATTGCAAAATCAAATTTTAATTTGGTAACAGTACATTTTGATATGTTTGGACTGTTTCGATCCATTATGTATTTTGCAGTTTTATCCCTACTTAATTTTATTTTTCTTCTTTACCGAAGCATACTACAAATAGGTAAAAGTACATTTTATTTCTTTACTATTTATTGATTCAATTCCAACGGCTAGTTATTCCTGTAAATGTATAAATAGAATATTGTACAATGTAAGAGTATGATCAATATTTCAATAAAACAATTAATTTATTTATTCTCTGTTATTTATTATAATATCAGAACAAGAGAAATATAGATCAATCGCCCTACAGTAAAACCCAATCTGTGTATCAGTAATGATAGAAATTCATCAAAATGACTCAAAATCAAACTGCAGCCAAGAGCGATGCTGTTTGAGGTGGCTCCAGCGAGCATGTACTAAAATCAATCGCTGACATAAACCCATCGTCAACGCTCACTGCTGGATTTAAAGAGCCTATGAGCTTTTACAGTAGGAAAAATTTGATAAGTTGCATGTAATTAAGGTTTAAAGACTTAACACGAGTACTTTAATTATTTGTAGACAGAGGCTTAAAGACTTGAAATACAAAATTTGAAGTGTTTAAGTTCTTTTTACTACAGTTACATGCAAGGTTTTAAGACTTTACACAAGTCCTTTAAATGATTTTAGACAAAGGTTTAAAGGCTTGAGAAATAAAATTTAAAGTACCTACCGTCTTTTACTGTAAAATTATGGTAAGTAACATTTAAGTTTTAAATGCTTGATATGAGTACTTTAAAGAGTTGTAGACAGATATCAAACCAACGGATGACACACCGTGGTTAGTAGGAGGAGATTTTAACTTCACACTACAACTGCAAGACAGAACTAGTTACTCATCAGCAGAATGGAGAACAACAAGAGATTGCGCAGCCTTAATCTCAACACTGGGATTAATTGACACACCTCTACATGGACGCCGTTTTACCTGGTCCAATGAGAGAGAGCTCCCGCACATGGCAAGGCTAGATCGATTCTTATTTTCAGATGAATGGAACCAAATCTTCCCCAATGCAACTCAAACAGCACTGCCAAACACCTCATCAGACCATTGCCCCATCGTCTACACAGTAAGAACAAGGTACAAAAAATCGAGACTTTTCAGATTTGAGAACTGTTGGCTTCGTTTCCAACAATTTCAAGAAATGGTAACACAAACTTGGCAAGAATTGGGAATAGCAACCACTCCGGCACAATTGCACGCCAAACTGGAGACCATTCAAAATAAAACAAAACAATGGGCCAAAAATAGGATCACCACTATCAAGAATCAGATAGGCACATGTAGAGATTTTCTAGGTTGGCTTGATCAAGTCAAAGAACAAAGGCAAACAACGCAGCTGGAAAGATTCATAGCAGCCAAAATAAAAAAGAGGTTCACATCCCTATCGGTAATAGAGGAGGATATCTGGAGGCAAAGGGCGCGCACCAAATGGGAACTTCAAGGCGACAGAGGCACACGTTTCTTCCATAGCATGGCATCGGCGGCAAAAAAAGCTAATACCATAGTACAAATTGAGCACCAAGGGGTCACTTACAATGATCAGGGTACCAAAGCGCAGGCGTTTTTCCAATTCTATCTGGACCTCATAGGTCAGCGATCAGCTCAAGTACCTAACATTCAATGGGAAAACTTATACTGCAACCAATCCGGACATACGGACTTGCAAATTATGGAGAGCGAAATTACAATACAGGAGGTCATCGACACAATAAAGCAATGGCCAAAAAATAAAAGCCCAGGACCGGACGGCTTCTCGGGAGAATTTTACTTGCAATTTGTCGGCATACTTGCCCCAGATTTATGCAGGGTGTTTCAACATGTCACGGAACAAGGCATATCACTTGAACCATTGAACTCTTCATATATAGTACTATTGCCAAAGAAAGATTTGCCGGCAACAGTTCAAGATTACAGACCCATTAGTCTACTGCATGGAGTACAAAAGATTTTATCCAAGATACTCGCAAATAGACTGCAACTCAAACTTCCGGCACTACTTCACAAAGCACAAACGGGCTTCTTGAAGAATAGACACATTTGCGAGAGCTTCATCTACGCACAACATGTCCTACACACGGCTCGAAAAGAAAGGCTGCCAATTGCCCTCTTCAAAGCAGACTTCACAAAGGCTTTTGATACGGTCAGTTGGGATTTCATCTTGGGAGTCATGAAGGCTCAAGGCTTCCCGTTAAAGTGGCTTTCCTGGATTCAGCATTGCATCTTAGTTGGAACTTCACAGATTATGATCAACGGCCTACTTGGAAGGAAAATCGTTTTGAAGCGAGGTGTCCGACAAGGAGATCCTCTCTCCCCACTTCTATTCATTCTGGCAATCGACTTTCTTGCTAGATATGTGCAAAAATTAGCCAACACGGGTGCTATCAGACTGCCTTATAGGGAGATGGCTCCTTGCTTGCTTTATGCTGATGATGCAATGTTTTTCATAAAACCCGAAATCCAACAACTTCAGGCGCTTCAGATCATCCTTACGGTGTTCAAACAAATCTCGGGGCTGTCAGTGAATCTATCAAAATCAGAGTTATTAATTTCCATGGACACACCGATCCCACATCAGGAGCTAGCAAATGTCATAGGCTGCAAATTGGCGACCTTGCCCTTCACCTATCTAGGATTGCCTCTTTCAAACAAAACATTGCCAAAGATCGCATTCTCCCCTTTAATTCAAAGAATGAACAAAAGACTTTCTGGTTGGAAGGCCAAACATCTTTCAATTGCTGGAAGGATAGTTCTGATTAACTCGGTGCTATCATCCCTACCAACATACATGATGTCATGTCTCCGATTACCTCAAGGAATAATTACAGACATTGACAAAATAAGAAAATCTTTCCTTTGGCATGGGGCAGCACCAACCCCACATAGGAAAATGAATCCGGCAAGATGGACTCTGGCATGCACTCCAAAGGAATTTGGCGGTCTGGGTATCATGGACCTAGCAACCTTTAATCAAGCTCTTTTACTGAAATGGTATTGGCAGTGGAGGAAGCCGCAAATCACACTATGCAAGCCATTGCTCCAGCAAAACATCGGTCACAACGGGCTACCAGACTCACCGATCTTCAACACAGCAATGCAAAGTTCAATAAATTTCTGCAAATTTGCTTTCACACATCACCCAGGAAATGGAAAAAACATCAGGTTCTGGGACAACAAGTGGATAGGCATTACTTTGTGCTCGCAGTTACCGAACTTACACACATTTGCTCTAGACACAAACATCTCCTTGCAGCAGGTCTCACGCACCCCCTCATTAGAAGCACTTTTTAGAAATGGCCTCTCAGACATTGCACAAGAAGAATTGGCACGGTTACATCAAATGTTATCGGGTTTTGCACTTAACCCTCTATCTCAAGATGACATAACATGGCCATGGAGCGATTCGGGTATATACACTGTCCGAGGTGGCTACCGCGCAATGAAAAATATTCCTCGAATCCAAAGCAAGGCACACAAGATCTGGAAACTACCCGCGCCACCTAGGATGAAAGTCTTCGGATGGCTGATGCTGTTAAATAAACTGTTCACAATAGACAATTTAAACAAACGGGGCTGGCCTTTAGTTAACAGATGTGTTCTGTGTAAAGCGCAAAGTGAATCGATAAAGCATATGTTAGATGACTGCACTTTCTCCAAAGCAGTATACTACGAACTTGGAAGAGCTATACCCGATAAAATGCCGCTCATAGATACCGATACACCAACAGAGCTCCTAACGGACAGCAAGTATACGAAGATACAAAGAGGTACAATGTTAATTGCACAATTCTGTATTTGGAGGGAACGCTGCAACAGAACTTTCACAGAAGAAAGCAGAGCGGCTACGGACATCAAAGAGGAGGTACTACTGCAACTGCAATTCACGCTGCCGAGAACAACAATGATCAGCGAGTGATCACCATGCCGCACAACAGAATAATTTTGCTATTTTCTCCCGCACATTCTCTTTTCTTGCTTTTATTTCTTTCTTCACAGTTTCTACTTTTTTTCTAACTTTCTTACTCAATATGTTTTGAGTACAATTGTTTTTCCGCTTTCTATGTAGTTACATCCCCAATGTAACAGAACTCTCCATTTCAATTAAATATGGGCTAGACCCCTATTTTTCATCAATATTTGCATTTTTTGTGTTGAATTTCCTCGATCTTGTTCCCTTATTTCCTTTTTTTTCTTCGTAATTCAAAAACATTTAGTGACCTAATTTTTCTATTTATTTGTTCAAATATATGTATAAATAATTACTTGTTCACTTTGAAAGGTGTACATGTATTAATTATTATCCATCTATTATGTATGCATCGTAATTTTTTTAATTAATATTGAACGCACTTCAATTGATCAACTGTCCGGACTTTAAAAATATATGAAGCATGATTGGAGCACAAAACTATAGTTTCCAAAAATTTCCATCATTCTTTGACAAGCATCACTAGCTAGCAGCACCCATTATACCTCAACAGCTCTCGCCGCAGCATATGCCAGGCTGATGGATTTGTGGATCTGGAGCATGTGAAGATGGTCTAGTTTATACTGAAAACACTAATGCACGGCCAAGTTAAACCTAAGTTGCACCTTTGCGTCTCATTCATATGCATACACAGGTAACCAAGAAAGTTGCATGGAGCCATATTCCTGTCCAAACTTTGAAAACGGATAAAAATATGTGGAGCATGATTGGAGTACAAAACTAATAGTGCATTTTAACGCTCCTCATGATGGAAACACAATATGTCCAAATAATTTATAGTAAAACTACTACCGAATCATGTATAATTAATTACTTTAGTAAACTATTAATACAAGCCAAAATAAAATAGATACAATATGTAAAATGGACTTATGTTGTCTCTCGCTGTAATCTAGATAATTAATTACATAGTAAATTTTCCATAATTGTTGCTATTAATTAATTTCCAGATATCTCCGTCATTCTTTGACAAGCATCGCTAGCAGCACCCATTACCACAACATCTCTCGCCGCAGCATATGTCAGGTTGATGGATTGGTGAAGGTCTAACGCGTCTATTGGCCCCCCCAGCTGAATTTGTGGAAAAGTTGAGTACATATATGTGTTTATATTAAACAGTGTAAAAACCTTGAGGTTATTCATGTACAAATTGATAAATCAAAGTCGTTTTTTTCTGGTAACTCATCGCAAAATAACATGGGCAACTGTGTTTCTATGTTATTTTATAATTTTTTGAAATTTATAAATTCGGTATTTTTTTTCTCTTTGTTTTTCTCTTTTACTATTTTATAGATATGTACAAAATTATTGTTTTTGGTTGGTTGAGAAACAGTAATTTTGTATCTATCTAACAAAATAGCAAAAAGAAATTCAAAAAATATATATAAGATTTGATCTCCAAGCAAATCTTAATATGGAGATGCAT
This sequence comes from Carex kokanica, assembly GCA_025461125.1. Lineage (NCBI taxonomy): Eukaryota > Viridiplantae > Streptophyta > Magnoliopsida > Poales > Cyperaceae > Carex > Carex kokanica. The sequence goes on from JAJGRX010000128.1 coordinate 234,276, forward strand.
GTTGAGCAATTTGGATCGATTGTTTAAAATTTGAAAACGTAAATAAGAATGTACGGCACAAGTGCGGCCTCAAAGATATGAGGTATTTGAACACTCCTCTAGGTTAAAAGGGGTAAAGTTAATAAGAAATCAATTCCTTTAGGAGCCTAATAGACCACAAGCTCTATTTACGGTTTTATTATTTTTAGAAAATAAGAAATCAAATTGTTAGCCAACTGAATGATTTTTTTTTACAAAAATAGTAAGAACCAAATCAAAATTTCGGTTCACACAAGGGATTTCAATAGTTTAAATCAATTTGATAGACTTTTAGAGTTGTGTTCACCAAACCCTCTTAGTGAGCACATCACACTCTAACTTTGCTCAATATATTCCACTTAATTGTTTCCTGTTACTTGTTTTATCCTTTCTTGAAAACGATAGACTACATTATAATGGAGACCCATGACTTATCTATTGTATTTTAAAATACACTATTAGTCATTTTTTTTTGAGATAAGAATACATTATTAATTATCAAGTCACTCAGAACGACAGAGCATTTACCTGCTGTATGGCCCAATCTAGCAGAAGCAGCAGTTTGCATGGCCATTGCGCTGAGCAGCAAACAAAGGATCATTAATACACTCTTCATTTTGCTCCCCAAAAACTCTACACACTACCAGTAACTAGCTGTGTCCCTTGATTTCTTCCATCTTCATCATTTTATACTGCTAAATTATAACAAGACCTGTGCAAATCAAATCCCTAGTCAACTCCCTCCCTGCCTCTGCTTTCCCAAGTCTGAATTAATTTGTCTCGATACAGAATAATAGCTCTAACTTGATTAACATTTCCTGCACGAAAGGAATAATTACAAAATTCTGGTCAAGGAACAACGCAAATGTCTAACTCTTGCTTGGTTTACTGGATCTACGACCAATAGGGGTGTTAATGGGTACGATACGGGTAGGGTGGAACCATTTTCATACCCATACCCACTAAGAATTGATCTATCCATACCCGTTAAGAATTTGTCTTATCCTATCCTACTCATACCCGTTATGATTAACGAGTAACGAAAGGGTAGCGGGCAAATAACGAAAATACTAATATAATGGTTTTACTATTTTTACAAATAAACCATCTAAATTCATCATGTCATACAATGCCATCACTATTACTAATATAAAAATACAAATACAAATATGCAATCAATTCTAACTAATAGTTTTTTATAAATCAAAAATAAAATAAAAATTACAAATGAGAACAAGCCACTGCTAACCCAAAGCCATACAACTGATTAGCATCGATTTTCTTGTAAGCGTATAACTAGAAGTTATTGATTTTTAAAAGTTTTATGTTACTAGTTACCAATATTCATTTACCTGTAACCGGTTTACTTTGATTTTTTTTTACCCAATTCAGGTCTGACATTCATAGTTATATACACTAGTCATTCGACTACAGTCATTAGCAACTCTACTACTTTCATCTAAAATCTTATTTTGTTTTGAGCATTTCATCAAACACCTTTAATGCATTCATCTATTTAATAAAATCAACTCAAAATTTCATGCTTTTGAAGTGCTCCGTATTAAAAATGCCATTTTAATGATTAAATAAGATTACTTACAATATTTGATGCAAATATTTTGGTGATTCCTTTTGAAGCCTAGCTTTCAGAATGAGAACAAGCCACTGCGTAATACACAAGAATAAATCTAAGAAGATGAAAGGAGAAAGCCAATTTGAAGGAGAATATAGGGCCAATTTATCATTTCTTTCCATCCTAGCGTGTAGAGAAAAAGGTAAGAAATGAATTCCCCTAAAATATAGAAAATACGTGAAATCAGAAAGAGTAACGGAGCAAGATAATGAAATAAGATTTGAACCGCGGTTTTATCAGAACCGTCCGATTAAATTGGTTTTAATTACCCGTTACCCAACCGGTACGAAATAATATTTACCCGTACCCATACCCGTTTATCTAATGAAAAAAAATCTTTACCTATACCCGCTTTATCGAATACGATACGGGTAGGGTAAACGGGTAAACGGGTGCCATTGACACCCCTGTCGACCAACGATAGTTTCAACGGTCAAAGAGGGCCATGCCAAAGGCGGGCCGCACGGCCCATATTAACCAGGGCATATTTCTTCTTCTGATTTGTGCATTTGTACTGTATGTCGTGATGAGGTGGTGATTTTTTAGTCCACATCCTCTGTAGTAACAGAATATTTGAGTATAGATCTAAACCGTAAAAACTCTTCAATATTTGTGCCAAAGAAAATCGGACTGTTCAGATCTAAACATAAAGTTTGTGTTACCTCAGATTATATGAATTCGGTAATAGCGTGCAGCACTTTATTTGTTCGGAAATGCGAAATAAAAAACAAATTCAATTCATAAATAATTAACACTCACTATCTCTCTAATGGCACCACCAAATTCTCTCCTCTGTCTCGCCTTCTCACCTGGAAATCTCTGCTCTATCTCTCTTCGCCAATGGAGAGGATTGCTCTGTGCCGACCTCTCCTTTCGGCTCTGCTCCACTATTCCCATCTCCAATGCCTCCCTTCTGACCCCACCTCCTCCGCCTCTTTTCACCACAGCATTTCCCTCGGTCGCAACCTCCTTCTTTGCGCTTCTTCATCATCTAACTCTTATCTCTGTCCCATGCCCTATAAAACCTGAAATCCAAAACACAAAGGAAGCAGTTGCCAGTGTGAAGCCAGTTCCTGTTGAATGTAATCCAAGTCAGCAGCCAAGTCAGCAAGGTGCATAAAAACTGCAGTTTCTAGAAGCTACGTTTTTAGTTGTAGGTCTATTTTTGGTTGTTAATTTAGGCAGCACGTTCTATGTTTAGACGTGTGCAGGGAGAAGTTTAGAAAGGGTAGTTTCTATATTTAGTGTGTCATGTAGTGGGCTGGTTGTAGGCTAATTATAGCAGCGGTATATTGGGGTTAGTGGGTGCTAAATTTAGAATACGCACTATCTTAAATACCATGTTTGTATCTGTTGTTAAATTAAGAAAGTTGTGAGAGAAATTAATTTTGCTGTGTTCTTGCTGTGCTCTTGCTGTGTTCTGTTTTTTCCTCTTATTTTCTGAAAAAGTTCCAACAAATTGGTATCAGAGCGAAGTTGATCCAATGGCCGAAGCAGGTAACAACACAACCATCAGCATGTCTAATCAGACGGTACCTTTGTTCAAGGGTGAGAGTTACGAATTCTGGAGCATAAAGATACGAACTATGCTGAAATCTCATGGCTTGTGGGAACTAGTAGACAAGGGAATACCGAATCCTGATCCAACACCAATCGACACAGCCAAGCGAGATGCAAAGGCGCTCTTCTTCATTCAGCAAGCCGTACACGAATCGGTGTTTGCGAAGATTGCAGCAGCAGAAACAGCAAAAGAGGCCTGGTCTACTCTGAAAACTGCATTTCAGGGAAGTTCCAAGGTAGTAGCTATCAAGTTACAGGGCTTGAGACGGGAGTTTGAGACATTGAACATGAAACAAGGCGAGTCAGTTCAATCCTTCCTCACGCAAGTTACAACAATAGTCAACCAAATCCGAAGCTGTGGAGAAGATCTTCCAGAAAACATGGTTGTGATGAAGGTGTTGCGCAGCCTAACAACCAAGTTTGATCATGTGGTGGCAGCGATCGAAGAATCCAAAGATCTGTCCACCTACACATTTGATGAGTTGATGGGATCACTGCAGGTCCATGAAGTTCGTCTCAACCGATCAGAAGTGAAGGACGACACCAAAGCTTTCTATACCAAAGGCGATTCCTCATTAAACCAACAGCAAGGTAGAGGTAGAGGCCAAGGTAACAGCAGAGGTCGAAGTAGTCAAGGCGGCAGAGGCAGAGGCAAGCCAAGTTACAATCAACCGCACTCTAATCAACCGAAGAAAGATGTAGAATGCTACTATTGTCACAAGAAAGGGCATATGCAAGCCGATTGCTACAAGAAACAAAGAGAAGAAGGTAAAGATGTGGAGTGCTATTACTGCCACAAGCCCGGTCATATGCAGGCCGATTGCTACAAGAAGAAAAGAGAAGAAGGACAGGCAAGTTTTGTTGAAGAGAAGAGCAATCAAGCATGATTGTTCATGGCCAAAACTGATGAAGAATCAGATGTGAGTCAAATCTGGTTTTTGGACAGCGGGTGCTCAAACCATATGACGGGTTTCAAACATCTATTTGATAAATTAGATGAGTCATACAAGAAGGTAGTAAAGCTTGGTGACGATAAAGAAATTCATGTTGAAGGAAAAGGAAGAGTAACCGTGCAGACCAGCAGTCATAATACACGGATGCTACATGATGTGTACTATATTCCTCAACTGTCCCATAACCTACTAAGTATCGGTCAGATGATGGACAGCGGGTGTACCATCAAGTTTGAAGGCGACAATTGCAGAATTGTAGATGCAGCCATGGATCAGACGATGGCAACAATCAAGAAGACACAAAACAACTTGTTCCCTCTAGAGATAGCCAAGGTTAAAGACAAGGCACTTGCAGCCAAGGAGATTAGTTCTAGTGAGTTATGGCATTTAAGGTATGGTCATCTAAACATGAATGGTTTGAAGGTGTTAAATCAAAAGAAAATGGTGAATGGGTTACCCGAAATTAGTGAAATCGGGTTATGTGAAGGATGTGTGTTTGGCAAGCAATCGAAGCTGCCATTTCCAAAAGATCAGTCGATGCGTGCAACCAAGGTACTCGAGCTGGTGCATACTGACTTGTGCGGGCCTATGGAGGTTGAATCCATGGGAGGAAGTAAGTATTTCATGTTATTTATCGATGATTACAGCAGGATGACCTGGGTATATTTTCTTAGTTATAAAAGTGAAGCATTTGGGCTGTTCAAAAGATTCAAAGCCATGGCAGAGACGCAAACTGGGACTAGGCTAAAAGCTCTCAGATCAGACCGTGGTGGTGAGTTTCAATCAAAAGAATTCAAGCAGTTTTGTGAGAAAGAAGGGGTGTTACAGCAGCTGACCACTCCATACACACCTGAGCAAAACGGTGTAGTTGAACGCAAGAACCGCACGGTAGTAGAACTAGCAAGAAGTATGCTGAAATCTAAAGGTATGCCGAATGATTTTTGGGCTGAAGCAGTAGCAACAGCGGTATATGTTCTAAACCTGTCACCAACCAAGGCAGTGATGAACAAAACACCGTTTGAAGCATGGTTTGAAAGGAAGCCCAATGTGGGGCATTTGCGTGTTTTTGGGTGCATTGCTTACACTCTCATAAGTACACAAAACCGAAAAAAACTGGATTCAAAATCTGAAAAGTGTGTGTTCATTGGGTATTGCATACAATCTAAAGGTTATAGGTTGTTTAATCCGGTGACAAAGAAGATTATAGTCGGTAGAAATATCATGTTTGATGAGAATGCTAGTTGGAGTTGGTCTATGATGGAAAACAATACACCAATAGCTGAAATAGAAGATGAAGAAGAAGAAGACAGCATTGAACAGCAACAAAGCAGCCCAAGCTCGAGTAGCACTTCAAATCGGATGGTTTATCCGGATACACAAGGAAGAAAGGTACGATCCTTACAAGAATTGTATGAAACAACTCAGGTTTTGTATGTAGCAGATCCATTGTCCTATGAAGAAGCTATAGAAAGAAAGGAATGGGTGCAAGCAATGAAAGAAGAAATGAATTCAATTGAGCAAAACCAAACCTGGAAGTTGGTAGAATTACCAAAAGATCGCAATGCAATTGGAGTTAAATGGGTTTACAAGACTAAATTTGGTCCAGATGGTAGTGTATTAAAATGCAAAGCAAGATTAGTGGCAAAAGGATATGCGCAAAAGCAAGGCATAGACTATGAAGAGACGTTCTCCCCAGTGGCCAGATTTGAAACAGTTCGGTTGTTGATTGCAATGGCTGCCCAGTTGAGACAACCTATCTATCAATTTGATGTGAAGTCAGCATTCCTCAATGGTGAACTAAAAGAAGAGGTTTATGTTGAGCAACCGGAAGGGTTTGTGGTGAAGGGCAAAGAACATTGGGTGTACCGTTTGTTCAAAGCATTATACGGCTTAAAGCAGGCCCCTCGTGCATGGTACAGCAAAATTGATGCACATTTTCAGAAATTGGGATTTGAGAGAAGCAAGAATGAGCCTAATCTCTATGTCAAACGCAAAGAAAAAGGAGGTTTAATAGCGGTATGTCTCTATGTTGATGATATGATTTATTTTGGCACAGATGACGCAATGGTGAAGGAGTTTAAAGAGCAAATGATGCGTGTGTTTGAGATGACCGATCTAGGAAAAATGCATTACTTTCTAGGTCTAGAGGTTGAACAAGAGAAGGGAAGAATCTTTGTGTCCCAATGCAAATATGCAAGAGACTTGGTAGAAAAGTTTGGATTAAAAGATTGCAATCCCGTATTAATTCCAATGAATACAAACGAGAAGTTGACAGCTAGTGATGGAACCGGAGCAGCAAATGAAACTCGGTTTAGGAGTTTGGTGGGAGGTCTTTTGTACTTGACGCACACAAGATCAGACATCACACATGCAGTTGGAATGGTTGCGAGATACATGCATAATCCAACTAAACAACACATGGGAGCAGCAAAGCGAATTCTTAGGTACATTGCAGGTACAACAAGCTATGGTCTGTGGTACAAGGGTGTTGATGAACCGTGTTTGACAGGCTACAGCGATAGTGACTGGGCAGGCAGCATAGATGATCGAAAAAGCACAACAGGTCAGGTGTTCTTCTTTGGCAACAGCGTAATAAGTTGGAGCTCGAAGAAACAGTCAACAGTTGCACTATCAACCACAGAAGCTGAGTACAATGCAGTAACATCAGCAGCATGCCAAGGTGTATGGTTAAGGCGCTTATTGGAAGAGTTAGATTGTGAGCAGAAAGGTGCAACAATACTCTATTGTGATAATCAGTCGACAATTGCAATTGGTAACAATCCAGTGCATCACAACAGAACAAAACACATAGACACTCGGCTCCATTTCATACGAGACCTGATTGAGCAAAAGATGATAGAATTACAATATGTGAACACGAACCAGCAAGCTGCAGATGTGCTGACCAAATCACTCCCACGAGAGAAGTTCAACTGGTGTCGAGACATGATGAATGTGCTGGACTTTGGATTAAGGGGGAGTGTTGAATGTAATCCAAGTCAGCAGCCAAGTCAGCAAGGTGCATAAAAACTGCAGTTTCTAGAAGCTACGTTTTTAGTTGTTGGTCTATTTTTGGTTGTTAATTTAGGCAGCACGTTCTATGTTTAGACGTGTGCAGGGAGAAGTTTAGAAAGGGTAGTTTCTATATTTAGTGTGTCATGTAGTGGGCTGGTTGTAGGCTAATTATAGCAGCGGTATATTGGGGTTAGTGGGTGCTAAATTTAGAATACGCACTATCTTAAATACCATGTTTGTATCTGTTGTTAAATTAAGAAAGTTGTGAGAGAAATTAATTTTGCTGTGTTCTTGCTGTGCTCTTGCTGTGTTATGTTTTTTCCTCTTATTTTCTGAAAAAGTTCCAACACCTTTTGCTATATCAGTTGGAATCGGTCTCACTGTGCGGTTTCTTGAATTGGTCTCCACAGTGGCCGGGCTAGGGTGGGGCATGGGCTTTTCTCAGGCTCAATATATCTGTGCTGACAAAAACTCTGACCTTCACGGCTGCCTTCTTGGCTTTCACTGACGAATAACAAGGAGATTGGAATTTCTGGAAACTAATAGCAACAATTAAGGAAAATAATTACCTAGTTTAAAGCGGGAGACAACATAAAATTTCCTTAATTGTTGCTATTAGTTTCCAGAAACCTCAATCAATCATGTGCTGGGTTGATTATAGATTCTTGGATCTGGAGCATGTGAAGATGGTATAGTATTTGGCCCTGAATTTGTGCAAAAGTAGAGAACATATGAATATGGAGTCATATTAAACTCATCGCAAAAGAAACAAGGGGCAACTGACTATGACCATAGGCCAATAATCCAGTTGAGAGAAATGGGTTCAATTGACTTGACTTCAATTCTCTGCCTTCAAGTCTGAATTGACTTGACTTCATTTGAGCAGTATATGTGCAGTTGGTTAATTTACTGGGTCTACTACCAACGATAAAAGAGGGCCCATGGTAAAGGCAGGCCCAACAGCCCATTATTGTTTACCCACCAAACTGTCTCATTTTAATTCCGAGTATCTGTAACGAATATACTGTCTCATTTTAAAGGGAGAATTTCATATATACCACTCAAAAACTGCAAAATTACGTATTTACTATCTAAATTTCTATAATTACGTATTTACTATTTAAAAATTTAATAACTCACATATTTATCCAATTAATCAATATCTTAGATGAATTAGAGATTAATTAAGTTTAATATTATAAAGAATATAATTAATACTTGGATTAGTTCCTTCTCCTTCTACGCTAAAATTTATCATTCTCTTTCGCCTCCTCCTCTTCTGCTCCACTAAAACTTTTTTTTCATCAAAGGAATGCTAGCATCAAATGGATGAAAATAAATAAAAGTTTACATATCTTACATCACACCTTAACTTGCGGATGAAAATAAATAAACCAGTTGCATAATCAGCCTAAATAACATGAATTGAAAATTAGAAAGAAATCCTAAAATTAGCGAAACAGTTTCACATTCCTACTTATGTTGCTGATGTACCTGTTGAAAAATAGAAGGCAGTTGCTTGTGCTGGGCTAAGTTAATTCTTGATTAATTAGAGAACTTATTTAAAGAGAGAAAGAGAGGGTGCTAAATTAATCCTTGATTATAATTTTAAAAATATTAAGCATAATTAATCTTAGTTTTGAGTATATTTGATATATACTAAAGTTATATTGGGTAAATATGTGAGTTATTAGATTTTTAGATGGTAAATACGTAATTATAGAAAATTGGATGATAAATACGTAATTTCACAGTTTTTGAGTGCTATATATGAAATTCTCCTCATTTTAAATTGATTTTGGTTCAGCTGTAAGTATTCTACTCAGATCGATTGTATAGTGCTGGGTTCATGAACAATCAGCCCAGATCCTTGTAAATAAACCTTTTTTTTTTTTATATTTCAATATATTGTTGTGACAACTTTTCGCTAACTTTCAAAAAAAAAAAAAAAAGTATTCTATTATCTGGATGAGAACCAAGAGAGCTAAAAGGAAATAAAATTTCGGCCAATTCATGAGTTACTTGAAACAGGATATGTACAAGAAAGTTTGTAATAGAGAATCTGAATTGCTGGACCTACAACCTTAGATGGCTCATGCCAAAGGCAGGCTGGACGGCCCATGTCCATGACCCACAAACTCTTTCAACGTTGGACAATTAATTAAATGGTTATATATACTTCATATTAAATAACATAATCGGCTGTTATAACCTTTCTTCAAAAAAGAAAAAAAGAATGGTTTTCTTCTTCTCCATTCCGCCCCTGTCCAGTTTACTCTTTTGTCTCTTTTTTTTCTGCCTTTATCTCAATTACTGGAGAGTGTCATGCGTAGTTCAGCCTTATCTCAATAACATGACCATGACCACTCACCAGTGGGACAATAACACCATCCAAAGGATGCTCCATTGGCCCACACTATCAACCGTATCCACTTCGTTCTAGTCCAACAATAATTTATAATACAGTAGCGTGTCTCATTTTTTAAATGTTAATAACTTCTTTTAGAATTAGTAATTTACCAACATAGTTAAGGAATACAAGTAATTCATGAATTATATTCAGTTTAAGATCATAGATTATTTATTCTGCAAAAACTTGGAACAAATCATCTGTAGAATATTATTTTCAGTTTAATCATAAAATTCATATTAGAAGTTTACATATCACCGCTATATTTAAATATATAAAAATGCATCACTATTCACTACATCATTAATTAACTAAAGCATTTTAATACATTCATTAAATGATGATTTGAACACAATTAATATATCCAAATATATAATTTATAGTAAAAGTACTACTAGTACTGCCGATATCATCTATAATCACACTTGTGTATTAATTAATTAATACAAGCCGAATTTTTAATAGATGTAGTTATGCTGCTATTAGTTTCCAGAAATCTCCATCATTTATTCACCAGCATCGCTAGCAGCACCCTTTACCACAACAACTCTCGCCGCAGCACCGGGGGGGGGGGGGTCTCGATAGGTTCGAGAATATTTAGGTCCTTCACGAGATGGTGTTCGTTCACCAGGTGGCCCTGAATGTGGAAAAGTTGAGAACATATGAATGAATATGGAGTTACACTAAACAGCGTGTAAATAAACAGCGAGGTTATTCATGTACAAATTAATAAGGCAGCAGTTATACTTTACTAGAGATCACCAAAGTCGGTTTTTCTCTTAACTCATCGCAAAAGAACAGGGGGCAACTGACACAACTACTATTTAGAACGAATCCTTAATTAATTACATGATGAAATTATATGTTTAAATGCATGATTACATTTTTTTTCTATTTAGAAATGCTGGAAAGAGAAGGAGCTAGTCAATTTGATTTTCAGAAAATAGATAACACCGGCCAGTTTTTATAGTGCAACCGGCAAACAATAAAATGGCGAGGGGAACGCTGCTAGTCGCAATGTAGGGACAAATGGTTCATAGTCTTACTTGTGACATATACAAAAGTGTATACCTATAAGATATTGTGTATACGTTACAAGTAGTGAAATGAATCATATGCTCTCGAAAATTGATAAATTAGAAGAATGAACATTATTATTACACACCACATATTTTATTTTTTAATAAGATAAAAAATGAGAACTTTATAAATTTAAATGATTTCTAATAGAAATGCAATAAATTGGGTAAAATGGTGGGTGTTTGAAATTAAGAAGCGTAAATATAATATTATGAATTTTAGTGGGGGAAATATGTAATTTTGAAGATTTTGAAGGGCATGCATGAAATTCTCCCTAATAAATATTTTTGAAATTAAATTCTTACAATGTGTGGTGATCTGAGAAAGACAAATCCAATTTCCATAAAAATAGTATTTTAGTACTTTCTGAATTATTACTTGTATGAAGAAAATAATTGTTTGAGATAAAAAATGAATCAAACCGCTCAATTTTAAATATCCACAAACAAACACCATATTTTCACCTTAATATCTAGTGATACACATGGCTTATCTATTGTCTTTCAAAAATACTATAATATTATATATGTCGCTCAGAAGGAGGGATAGTATGCATTTACCTCGCTCCTCAGGAGGGCCAGGAGGGTGGTTGATTCCGCCATAGACAGGGCGATCGGAGGTCTCAGAAGCAGTTTGCATGGCCATAGCGCTGAGAAGCAAACAGATGATGATGATGAATATACTCTTCATTTTGCTCCACAAATACTCTACACACTATCATAAACAGCAGGAGTAGCAATGTCCCTTGATTTCTTCCATCTTCATCATTTTATACTGGTAAATTATAACAAGACCTGAGCAAATCAACTCCCAAGTCAAGTCTCCCCACCAGCCTCTGCTTTCCAAGTCTGAATTAATTGACTTCATCACTCCCAATTTGGTTAACATTTTCTCTAAAGAATGACTAATAACAGTATGAATTCATGTCACCTAAGGTAACTCAAATTGTTAGTTTGAATCCCGACCATCCGATCTACTTCTGGACAGATATTAATGGGACCCCGTGCATTCTATCTAGGATCAGATTGGTCGAGGTTCTTATTAGATGGTCCGAATTTAAATGAAAAATTTGAATTACTTTCTGATACAAACTTTAACAAGATTCCGGTCAAAGTAGAAAGCAAATGCCTTAGTCTTACTTGGGTTGCTTTGTTGAATCACTGTATAATTTCAGCACATATAAATGAAGTTCCCACGGAGAGAATTTTATATTTTTAGAAAATATTATAAATTACGAAAAGGAAAGACAAAGAGTACTTTTATTTTTTGATAAATAAAAAGAAGGATCGGAAGAATTTTTTACTGATCTAAAATTTTTTAACCAGTAAAAATTTCAACGATCCAAATTTTTTCAATTTTTTTGTCTGTAGTCGGTGGTTTGAATGAGTAGAATCAAGAATTTATTTTATTTTTAGAAGTTAGTTTTATATAATATAGAAAAATAGATGAAGCATCTTAGAATTTGATGTACTAGAGCGATCGTGAGAAATATCTCGGATCCAAAGTTTGGACCGAGATCAATAGCTTGAATTCAAATATTTTTATATTTTTCCACCAACGCACCATGCAATATATTTTTATATTTTTAATAATAGTTTATAAAAATAGAAAAAAGATCTATTGATTCTCCATTCAAACCAACGATCGATGGAATAAAAAAAAATATTTGGATCAGTAAAAATTTCACCAATCATTTTATGCATCAAAAAACAAAAGTAGTCTTTCTATTTTCTTCTGTTATTTATTATATGTTCTATAAATAAAAATTCACTTCCTTGGACTATGTTCTATCTCTTTTAATTTTAATTTCTTAACTTTTTGACATGAATTTGTTAACTTTTTGTTTGCTTTTGTTTCAAAATTGAATAAAATTAATCAAATATTTATCAAACTTCAAAATTTGTAATAGAGAATCTGAACTTGCTTTGAGCAGTATTTGGGCTTGTGGGCTTACTAAAACCTATGACCAAACATGGTATCAACGATAAGATGGAGGGCCCATGCCAAAGGCAGGCCGCACGGCCCATCACCATGACCATGACCCACAAACTCATTGAATTTTGGGTAATATTTTCCTTTGAAATATGAAGGTAGAAAAATTAAGTATCAATATAGCGCAACATTATGATCTAATTAATGAACACACGACTGCACTTGATTAAACAAGACATAATCACATAAGCGAACTAAATGAACTGCATTAATTGATCCATAAACGAACTTTTCATGGAAAGCTTCATTAAATTTTTATTTATAGAATATATACTAACAAATGGAGCTCTCGAGATTCATATAAAATATATACTAACAAATTAGCTACGTGTGTGGAAACTTTTAATGAAATATATATGACCACCCATGAAATTTCAATTTACTCAAATGTTTAGTATGGTAAGAACATTCAAATTTCAGATTCATATTCTAATTTAATAAGCTCAAATGGAATTGAATACATTCTTGCCAAGTTATTGCAAATTTTTAATAGAAGAAAGTCCAAAAATATCAACTATATAGAGATAAAAAGTGCCAATTTAATGCAAATTTGTAAAAGTACTGCGTAATCATCTATAATCACTGTACTAATACTAGCCGAAATAAAATGGACACAATATGACAACCACATCTCTCTGTGCTATTATATAATAAATCATCAATCCTTAATGTTGCTATTAGTTTCTTGAAATCGCCATCATTAATTCTTTCTTACAGCATCGCTAGCAGCACGTACTACGACAATCACATCTCTCTGTGCAGCAAACGACGGGTCCCTGGGGTTTAGAAGGTCGAACGCGTCCATTGGCCGGCCCACCTGAATTTGTGGAAAAGTTGAGTACATATGAATATGTGTTTATATTAAACAGTGTAAAAACCTTGAGGTTATTCATGTACAAATTGATAAATCAAAGTCGTTTTTTTTTTCTGGTAACTCATCGCAAAATAACATGGGCAACTGTGTTTCTATGTTATTTTATAATTTTTTGAAATTTATAATTTCGGTTTTTTTTTTCTCTTTGTTTTTATCTTTTATAATTTCTTTAACAATTTTATAGATATGTACAAAATCATTGTTTTTGGATAGTTGACAAACAGTAATTTTGTATCTATCTAACAAAATAGCAAAAAGAAATTAAAAAAAAAATTAGGATTTGATCTCCAAGCAAATTTGAATTGGAGATGCATGTTGAGTAATTTGGATCGACTGTTTAAAATTTGAAAACGTAAATAAGAATGTGCGGCACGAAGGAGGGATAGCATGCATTTACATGGTTGGCTTATCTATTGTCTTTCAAAAATACTATAATATTATATATGCCGCTCAGAAGGAGGGATAGCATGCATTTACCTGGTTGGTTGTTTCCGCCATAGAAAGGGCGATCCAGATCTAAGGTCTGAGAAGCAGTTTGCATGGCCATAGTGATAGCGCTGAGAAGCAAACAGATGATGATGATGAATATACTCTTCATTTTGCTCCACAAATACTCTACACACTATCATAAACAGCAGGAGTAGCAATGTCCCTTGATTTCTTCCATCTTCATCATTTTATACTGGTAAATTATAACAAGACTTGAGCAAATCAACTCCCAAGTCAAGTCTCCCCACCAGCCTCTGCTTTCCAAGTCTGAATTAATTTGACTTCATCACTCCCAATTTGGTTAACATTTGCTATAAAGAATGACTAATAACAGTATGAATTCATGTCACCTAAGGTAACTCAAATTTTTAGTTTGAATCCCGACCATCCGATCTACTTCTGGACAGATATTAATGGGACCCCGTGCATTCTATCTAGGATCAGATTGGTCGAGGTTCTTATCAGACGGTCCGAATTTAAATGAAAAATTTGAATTACTTTATGATACAAACTTTAACAAGATTCCGGTCAAAGTAGAACGCAAGTGCCTTAGTCTTACTTGGGTTGCTTTGCTGAATTACTGACCTCCACTATGAAGTTAATTAATTTGAATTTGGAGTGGAGATGTCTTTTCACTGTATAATTTCAGCACATATAAATGAAGTTCCCATGGAGAGAATTTTATATTTTTAGAAAATATTATAAATTACGAAAAGGAAAGACAAAGAGTACTTTTATTTTTTGATACATAAAAAGAAGGATCGGAAGAATTTTTTACCGATCTAAATTTTTTTAACCAGTAAAAATTTCAACAATTCAAATTTTTTCAATTTTTTTGTCTGTAGTCGGTGGTTTGAAAGAGTAGAATCAAGAATTTATTTTATTTTTAGAAGTTAGTTTTATATAATATAGCAAAATAGATGAAGCATCTTAGAATTTGATGTACTAGAGGGATCGCGAGAAATATCTCGGATCCAAAGTTTGGACCGAGATCAATAGCTCGAATTCCAATATTTTTATATTTTTCCAGCAACGCACCATGCAATAATATTTTAATATTTTTAGTAATAGTTTCTAAAAATAGAAAAAAAGATCTATTCTTTCTCCATTCAAACCAACGATTGATGGAATAAAAAAAATATTTGGATCGGTAAAAATTTCACCAATCATTTTATGCATCGAAAAACAAAAGTAGTCTGTCTATTTTCTTCTCTTATTTATAATATTTTCTATAAATAAAAATTCTCTTCCTTGAACTATGTTCTATCTCTTTTAATTTTAATTTGTTAATTTTTTTACATGAATTTGTTAACTTTTTGTTTGCTTTTGTTTCAAAATTGAAAAAATAATCAAATATTTATCAAACTTCTAAATTTGTAATGGAGAATCTGAACTTGCTTTAAGCAGTATTTGGGCTTGTGGGCTTACTAAAACCTATGACCAAACATGGTATCAACGATAAGATGGAGGGCCCATGCCAAAGAGAGTAAAAATCTCTTCAGTCTCCAGTAACTGTCTAACTTGATTTCTTCCATCTTCATCATTTTTTACTGGTAAATTATAACAAGACTTGAGCAAATCAACTCCCAAGTCAAGTCTCCCACCACCTCCACTATCAAGTTAATTTGAATTTGGAGTGGAGCTGTCTATTCCCATGGACCATGTTCCATCTCTTTTTTAATTTGTTACCTTTTTCTAATATGTTCCTATTTCTTTAGTGTTTTTGCTAACTTGTGAGTTGTCATGTGGGGATTTCGTCAGCACTTAATTTTAGCGGAAGCTATAAATAGCAAAAATCCTGAGACCAGTCCTTCAATTAATCAGGCGTTCACCGAACATTTTTTACGGTGTAAGCAAGAAAGAAAGCAAAAGGGATCTGCACAAATTTTCGGTGGCTCGGGTTGGGATAGGGTCGGAAATTGCTTGGTCAATGAGGGCCCATGACAAAGGCAGGCCGCACGGCCCATATTGACCTTGGCCCACCAAAACGCATTACAAAATATCTAGAACGAATATACTTCACATTTATAACCGAAATAAATAAAAATTTTAATTCATAAATAATTAACACTCACTGTCTCTCTAATGGCACCACCAAATTCTATCGTCTCTCTCTCCCTTCTCCAATGGAGAGGATTGCTCAGCGCTGACCTCTCCTTTCAGCTCCGCTCCACTATTCCCATCTCCGATGCCTCCGTTCTCACCCCCACCGCATTTCCCTCCGTCGCATCCTCCCTCCTTTCCACGCTTCTTCATCACCTACTGCTATCTCCGTCCCTTTCCGTGTGAAACCAGAAATCCAAAAGACAAAGGAAGCTGCTGCCAGTGCTGGTGTCAGTGTGAAGCCGGTTCCTCTGGCTGTAACAGTTGGAATCGGTCTCGCTATGCGGTTTCTGTAATCGGCTGCCTTCTTGGCTTTCACTGACGAATAACAAGGAGATTGTAATTTCTGGAAACTAATAGCAACAATTAAGGAAAATAATTACCTAGTTTAAAGCGGGAGACAACATAAAATTTCCTTAACTGTTGCTATTAGTTTCCAGAAACCTCAATCAATCATGTTCTGGGTTGATTATAGATTCTTGGATCTGGAGCATGTGAAGATGGTATAGTATTCGGCCCTGAATTTGTGCAAAAGTAGAGAACATATGAATATGGAGTCATATTAAACTCATCGCAAAAGAAACAAGCGGCAACTGACTATGACCATAGGCCAATAATCCAGTTGAGAGAAATGGGTTCAATTGACTTCACTTCATTTGAGAAGTATATGTGCAGTTGGTTAATTTACTGGATCTACTACCAACGATAAAAGAGGGCTCATGCCAAAGGCAGACCCAACAGCCCATTATTGTTTACCCACCAAACTGTCTCATTTTAATTCCGAGTATCTGTAACGAATATACTTCACATTTGTAACCGCTGATCGTAACGCCATCTGGTATAGGGTGCAAACGGATTGGATACGGATCGAATAGTTGTAAAATCATATCCGTATCTGTTTTTATATTTTAGAAACGGATCAGGTATTTGACGGATACGGATTTGGATACGGATTGCATATTAAACGAATACGAATCAGATATTCGTAGATATATATATATATATATTTTTCCATAATATATATTAAATTATATGATAAATTTCTACTATTCGGATACGGATAATTAAAATTCAAATCATATCCGTACCCATACATGCACGAATATTCAGATATCAAATATCTGTATCTAATTTTTAAATACAGATCCGGTTACGGTCAGATATTATCTGATCTATTTGCACCCTAATCTGGTAGACAGCCGAGTGGCCCATATTGTTTCCTCATTGCATTTTTATTGGAAGGATAATTTTCTATGTACTCTTCATCACTTGTATTGTTAATTTCTTGTTTGTCTTTACATACTTAAATTTTACTTATTTATTCCTTAATTTTTGGAACATTTTGTATTTATCACTCATGTAATTAATCTCACGTTAACTCGAATTAAATTATTAAAAAACTATTGCTTACCTCTAATAAGAATTATAAAATTAAAAGTATGTACTTGATGCTGACACAATATTGTTAACGGTATAATACTTACTAAAAAAAATTTGAACATTTGGTTATAGATCAGGTGGAGACGTATAATTCAGTGCTGACATTCAATTACATACTTGATGCTGAAATCATTTACTGTTTTTGTCTTTTATAAGTGGTATATTTAAATAAGAAGAATACACATTTTTAAAAATGAATAGTAAAGATGAACAATTATATCAGGCCATTAAATATATTTAATTTTAAAATTTAGACATATGTGTATCCAAATAAGAAATGATTGATGGGTGTACATCCGATTTTCAGTCGACAAGGAACTAATGATAATAATTTTCTGTTGAGATTCAACGGTATTTTCACTTTGTAAACCCTAAACTAAGGTTTTTAAATAATTTAACTGAAGTTAATAGGAAATTAATTACATGAAGGGTAAATAAGGAAAAGTTACAATAAATAAGAGATAAATAAGATAAATTTAAGTATATAAAAACAAATAAGAAACTGTACAAATGAAGGGCACATAAAATATTATTCATTTATTGTATGTTTTGAGGAACTTCATTTATTGTATGTTGTGATTAGGGTATATATTGTGTGCCGCTCGTCAGTTGTCCAGAAATGTGAAATAATAATAAGAAAAAAAAGCAATCAATAAATAATTGGCTTACTTTTTTTATACTCTGCAATCAATTTTCCAATTTCTCACCCAACAATTTAATTTATTTTATTTACCCTTTTAACTCTTAGAATGACTACCAAATTCAGGGAATTCAGATCCAGTGCAATAACTCACCGGATAGAATGAGATCTGAGTCGTCAATTTTACTCTGGCATGAATCTCAAAATAGACCCTCTATATTTGAAAGCAAGTTCCACGGTGAAAATTATTACAAGACTTGAGCTAATCACTCTCCCAAGTCAACTCCCTCCCTGCCTCTGCTTTGCAGTCTGAATTGATTTGTCCCGGTACAGAATAATAGCTCTAATTAACTTGATTGCAACATTTTCCTACAATAAAGGAGTAAATAACAAAATTCCTGTCAAGGTATAACGCAAAAGTCTTACATGTGCTGCTTAGCTCAATTACTGAAATCAACTGTGATGTTTGAATTTGGAGTAATGTAACTGTCTTTTCACCTTAGAATTGCAGCACCCATAACCGAAGATTCCCTTGGACCATGTACTATTCAACTTGTTCTATCTCATTTTTTAGTTTGTTAATTTTTAACATGAATTTTTTAACTATTTGTGTGCTTTTGTTTCAACATTTATAAAAATGAATCTAGTATTTTCAGATTTGTTTAGTCAGCATTTAATTTAAGCGGACCCCATAAATAACAAAAATCATGGAGCCCAATTCATCAGTTACTTGAAACAGGAAATTTACTAGAAAGTTTGTAATAGAGAATCTGAACTTGCTTTGAGCAGTATATATATGTGCAGTTGGCTTACCGGACCTACGACCTAAGAAAGTATCAATGATAAAAGGGTAAGTTAGTATATGTGGAGAGGTGGAGTAACTTACTCCAGATTAACTCAAATTTTAGTCCGAGTAACTCCTCTTCTTTTACTCCTTGTTTAATGGATTAAGTGTGGAGTAAGGGGCTTACTCCACCACTTACTCCACAACCAAACATGACCATTCTTGAACTAGACTGCTATTTAGAACCATCTCCTAATAATGTTATTAATGATATGTTCAGATGCATCATATATATATAATAACACTGTTTAGAACTGACTTCTACAAATAATATTGCATTTGGATGTTATTACAGGCCCATTTTTTTCTTCAAAAATCAAAATGATGTGTCTTGTGTTTCTTAAACATATACTCTACTAGTAACAGCAGCAGTAGCAGTGTTCCCTTTATTTCTTCCGTCTTCCCCATTTCATACTAAAAATTATAACAAGAACTGTGCAAGTCACTCCCTCCCTGCCTTATGCTTTCCCAAGTCTGAATTAGTTTGTCTCGCTACAGAATAATAGCTCTAACTTGGTTACTTTTTCCTACAATAAAGGAGTAATAACAAAATTCCGGTCAAGGTACGTACAACGCAAATGTCTCTCTTACTTGGATTGCTGTCACCGTCCAACTTGCTGTGAGATATGTTTAGATGGTTTATAGGGAATTCATACCATCTAAAGTAACACAAATGTTGAGTTTAGATCTGGACCGTCCGATCTGTTTGGACACGAATATTAAAGGAGCCTTGTGCATTTCGTCTCGCATTGAATTATTCCAAATTCTGATTGAACAGTCCGAATTCAAACTCAAAAATTTGAGTTACCTCAGAGGATCGGAACTAGTTTACAGGTCCTATATATGACCAATGCAATTCAGATCCCCAAAAGTAACTTTGATTTCGGAACGTCGTCTGATCAGAGAGACCAATTTGGGTCCGATGGGTTCCATGTTTGTATGATCTGCTTTAAGATCCATGCACGCTGCTTCAATATGTGTGCGCATCAGCTTTAATATTCGTGCACTGATACTATGCCTATGTTATTGTACCATTGATACTATGCCTATTTATTGTATAGTTGGTACGTACTGTTGTTTTTTACCTAATGTTGCTTTTTCTAAATAAAGTACTAAAAGACTCTATGTTATGCTTGATTTAATCTAAGCCACTCGATCAATGATGGATGACTCAGATCGATTCTCATCTTCTTAATTATTTTTAACATTTTTAGAATTATTTATTTACCAACATAATTAAGGAATACAAGTAATTGATGAATTATATTCAGTTACTTTTGGAAAATAATCATCTGTAGATTATTTTGAGTTGAATCATAAAATTAAGTTTTTATATCACCGCTATATTTAAATATATCAAAATGCATCACTATTCATTACATCATTAATTAATTAAAGAATTTTAATACAATCATTAAATGGATAATTTGAACACAATTAATATATCCAAATAATTTATAGTAAAAGTACTAGAACGTACTGCCGATATCATCTATAATCACTGTGTATTAATACAAGCCGGAATAAAATGGATACAATATGTAATATGTAAAATGTACTTATGTTGCTATTAGTTTCTAGAATTAATCTCCATCATTTATTGACCAGCATCGCTAGCAGCACCCTTTATGACAACATCTCTCGGTGCAGCACCCTTTGCCATGGATTGGAGGAAATTTAGGTCCTCCATTATCTGGCTCTGAATGTGCAAAAGTTGAGAACATATGAATGAATATGGAGTTACACTAAACAGGGTATATATAAAGAAACAACGAGGTTATTCATGTACAAATTAATTTCATTAAATACATTGGATATTTAGAACCCAAGATATCCAAATAATTTATTGTTACTGTATTAATTGAAGCCGAAATAAAATGGATACAATAGGCAAAATGTACTTGTGTTCTCTCAACTTGCTTTAAACAAGGTAATTACATAATATATCATCCTTAATTGCTGCTATAATTAGAATGCATAAATCTTTATCATCCTTAATTGCCCCTTTAGAAATAAAATATTATAGTATGCTGAAAGGGTAGTCGCTTTGATTTTTGAAAAATAGGTAACAATGGCTGGGGTTGGGATAGGGTCGAAAACTGCTTGCACCGAAAAAAAATTATGGCACAACCAATATCATATTTGCACCGTAAAAATATTGGCTGGTTAGTTTTCAAAAAATATATATATATTGGCTGGTGTTGGTGTAGTGGTGTTACATATTTTTCGAAAATCAAATCAACTCCGTCCCTTTTCAGCAAAAAAAACAAATATTTTATTTCTAAATAAGAAAAAAAACCTATTTAGACGTGAGTTCTGATCTGAATTATTGTTATATTTATTTGGAGACCCATGGCTTATCTATTGTATTTGGAGACCAGTAACTAGCTGTGTCCCTTGATTTCTTCCATCTTCCTCATTTTATACTGGTAAATTATAACAAGACCTGAGCAAATCAACTCCCAAGTCAAGTCTCCCCACCAGCCTCTGCTTTCCAAGTCTGAATTAATTTGACTTCATCACTCCCAATTTGGTTAACATTTTCTCTAAAGAATGACTAATAACAGTATGAATTCATGTCACCTAAGGTAACTCAAATTTTTAGTTTGAATCCCGACCATCCGATCTACTTCTGGACAGATATTAATGGGACCCCGTGCATTCTATCTAGGATCAGATTGGTCAAGGTTCTTATCAGACGGTCCGAATTTAAATGAAAAATTTGAATTACTTTGTGATACAAACTTTAACAAGATTCCGGTCAAAGTAGAACGCAAATGCCTTAGTCTTACTTGGGTTGCTTTGTTGAATTACTGACTTCCACTATCAAGTTAATTAATTTGAATTTGGAGTGGAGATGTCTTTTCACTGTGTAATTTCAGCACATATAAATGAAGTTCCCATGGAGAGAATTTTATATTTTTAGAAAATATTATAAATTACGAAAAGGAAAGACAAAGAGTACTTTTATTTTTTGATACATAAAAAGAAGGATCGGAAGAATTTTTTACCGATCTAAAATTTTTTAACCAGTAAAAATTTCAACAATCCAAATTTTTTCAATTTTTTTGTCTGTAGTCGGTGGTTTGAAAGAGTAGAATCAAGAATTTATTTTATTTTTAGAAGTTAGTTTTATATAATATAGCAAAATAGATGAAGCATCTTAGAATTTGATGTACTAGAGGGATCGCGAGAAATATCTCGGATCCAAAGTTTGGATCGAGATCAATAGCTCGAATTCCAATATTTTTATATTTTTCCAGCAACGCACCATGCAATAATATTTTTATATTTTTAGTAATAGTTTCTAAAAATAGAAAAAAAGATCTATTCATTCTCCATTCAAACCAACGATCGATGGAATAAAAAAAAAATATTTGGATCGGTAAAAATTTCACCAATCATTTTATGCATCGAAAAACAAAAGTAGTCTTTCTATTTTCTTCTCTTATTTATTATATGTTCTATAAATAAAAATTCTCTTCCTTGGACTATGTTCTATCTCTTTTAATTTTAATTTGTTAACTTTTTGACATGAATTTGTTAACTTTTTGTTTGCTTTTGTTTCAAAATTGAATAAAATTAATCAAATATTTATCAAACTTCAAAATTTGTAATAGAGAATCTGAACTTGCTTTAAGCAGTATTTGGGCTTGTGGGCTTACTAAAACCTAGGACCAAACATGGTATTGACGATAAGATGGAGGGTCCATGCCAAAGCAGGCCGCACGGCCCATGACCATGACCATGACCCACAAACTCGTTGAATTCTGGATAAAAATTATATTTCGGTAATATTTTCCTTTGAAATATGAAGGTAGAAAAATTAAGTATCAATATAACGCAACATTATGATCTAATTAATGAACACACGACTGCACTTGATTAAACAAGACAATCACATAAGCGAACTAATTGAACTGCATTAATTGATCCATAAATAAACTTTTCATGGAAAGCTGAAATTTTAATGAGTATTCCTACAATTTTGATCATATTCAAAATTCAATTTAGAGAAAATTGCTATATGAATTTTTGTGTTCTTTATATCAAAATAAATGTATGAAAGTCTAGTTTTCAGATAATATATTTTTTTATACAAAAATATTACAGATTGATATAGTTTTAACAATTTAATCTTTTCTCTTTCTTTCTGCCTTTATCTCAATTACTGGAGAGTGTCATGCGTAGTTCAGCCGAAACAGTCTGATTTTTTTGTTGAATTTCGGCCGAAACGGTCCGATTGCAGTCAAATTTCAGCCGAAATGACCAGATTTCAGTCAAATTTCAGCCGAAACGGTTGTTTTCCAAAAAATAAAAATAATCATCCCTAGTGGGACTTGAACCATAAAACTACTGGTTAGGAACATTGAACTTTACCACTACATAATCTTATCTTTGTTGCTATTACATGAAACTATAATATTTAAATTATACTTGTGTTTGAGACTAACCACATTGGACCATCCGGACACATTTTTTTTTAATTACAAATTTCTCTTAATACCCCTAAGACTAGAGTGGAAAAAACGTGCCGTGCCGTGACTAACACGTCGTGACTTTGGTCTCGTGCCGTGCCGTGCCATGACCAAATTAATTTTTCACGTGCCGTGACAAAAAATGTCAAGGGGTGGTCACGGCACGCGAATAGTCAGGCCATGTGAGTCACGCCGTGTCTAACGTGCCGTGACCATACCTGACTCGCGTGACTCGTGTGACCATTTAATCATAATATAGGTTAGTTTATTCAAGATTCACCATTAAATTAATATCTAAAGGTCCTAATTACACGTGACTCGTGTGACTACATGTTGTGTCGTGCCGTGACTAAATCTTTCACGTGCCATACCGTGCTGTGCCAAAGTTTCAAAAGATTGGCAAAGCACATGACACGCGAGTCATGGCATGTAACTAACACGTGTGCTGTGCCGTTCCGTGCCGTAACCGTGCCGTTCCGTGACGGAGCCGGCTCCGCCGTGCCATTTTTCCCACTCTACCTAAGACTCTAAATTGTACTAGTTATTTTTTTAGAGTTTGTTTTAATTGTAATAATTGTATTATATTTTAGAAATAAATTATTTGTGTGTAATATTTTGTTTTAATATATTTTTTTACAAACTTCTTTACTATTTTTTAGTACAAAACAAGATTTTGCCAAAAAGATCCGAGCTTCTGATCCGATTCGGCCGATTCCGACCGATTAATCAAATTTCAGCCATAGCGCTGAGCAGCAAACAGAGAATCACTAATACACTCCTCATTTTGGTAATTTTCTCCACAAAACCTGTACAAACTAACCAGCTACCAGTAACTGTCTAACTTGATTTCTTCCATCTTCATCATTTTATACTGGTAAATTATAAGAAGACTTGAGCAAATCAACTCCCAAGTCAAGTTTCCCACCTGCCTCTGCTTTCCAAGTCTGAATTTATATTGACTTCATCACTCCCAATTTGGTTAACATTTGCTACACGGAATGACTAATAACAGTATGAATTCATGTCCCCTAAGGTAACTCAAAATTTTAGTTTAAATCCGGACCATCCAATCTACTTTGGGAAGGATATTTTAAAGGCATCCCGTGCATTCCATCTAGGATCAGATTGGTCCAGGTTCTGATCAAACGGTCCGAATTTAAATGAAAAATTTGAATTACTTTCTGGTGCAAACTTTAACAAGATTCCGGTCAAAGTAGAACGCAAATGCCTTAGTCTTACTTGGGTTGCTTTGCTGAATTACTGACCTCCACTATCAAGTTAATTTGAATTTGGAGTGGAGCTGTCTATTCCCTTGGAGTGGAGCTGTAGAACGCAAATTCCGGTCAAAGTTAATTTGAATTTGGAGTGGAGCTGTCTTTTCACTGTATAATTTCAACACATATAAATGAAGTTCCCATGGAGAGAATTTTATATTTTTAGAAAATATTATAAATTACGAAAAGGAAAGACAATGAGTACTTTTATTTTTTTTATATATATAAAGAACGATAGGTAGAAATTTTTTACCGATTTAAAAAAATTTAACCAGTAAAAATTTCAACGAACCAAATTTTTTTAAAATTTATTTCTATAGTCGGTGGTTTGTTATTTTTATATAATTTTAGAATTTGATGTACTAGAAGGATCATGACAAATGATCCGTATCCAATGTTTGGACCGAGATCAATACCTTGAATCCAAATATTTTTATTGTTTTCCAGCAACAAATCATACAACAATATAATTAAAACACTGGCCACAAAAAATTTGGCCCGAAATTTTTTTGATCCGAATTATTGATGCTCGTTCCAAATTCTAAGATACTTCTTATATTTTTTCTATATTTTTAAATAATAATTCTAAAAATAGAAAAAAAAAATCTCTTCATTCTCCATTCAAACAACTGATCGATGGAATTAAAAAATAAAAAAAGTTTGGATCAGTAAAAATTTGACCAATCATTTTATGCATTGGAAAACGTACTATTTATGTTTTCCTCTCTTATTTATTATATTTTCTATAAATAAAAAAATTCTCTCCTTCGACCATGTTCTATCTCTTTTTTTACCTTTTTGACATGAATTTGTTAACGTTTTGTTTGCTTTTATTTCAAAATTGAATAAAATTAATTAAATATTTTCAAACTTCTTTAGTGCTTTTCCAAACTTGTGATGCGGGGAATCCGTATTTGTGCTTGCAACAGGAAATGTACTTCAAAATTTGTAATAGAGAATCTGAAATTCCTTTAAGCAGTATTTGGGCTTGTGGGCTTACTAAAACCTATGACCAAACATGCTAACAACGATAAGATGGAGGGCCCATGCCAAAGGCAGGCCGCACGGCCCATCACCATGCACTGGTTAAAAATGCATCACAATTCACAAGATTAGTTGGAATTTCATTTAATACATTGGATGAATTATTAGAACACAATATATCCAAATAATATATAGTAAAAGTAATGCCCAATCATCTATAATTTTTTTTTTTGAGAAACAATCATCTATAATTATTGTATTAATACAAGCTGAAATAAAATGGATACAATAGGCAAAATGTACTTGTGTTCTCTGAACTTGCTTTAAACAAGATAATTACATAATATATCATCCTTAATTGCTGCTATAATTAGTATCCTGAAATCCTTATCATTCTTCTATCAGCATCTCTAGCAGCATCCATTACCACAACAACTATCCTTGCAGGCGCACCCGAAATGGATTGTAGATGTAGGGTCTTCTCCGTCGGTTAGACCAGCCCGGTCTGAATCTGTGCAGAAGTTGAGAACATATGAATATGGTCTTATATTAAACACTCTTAATATTACGATCCAAACAGCCAAAATGCCATTCAAAATCTGTCACTATTCACGAAGGTAAAACTAGTGTTTACTGCCGGTATCGTCGCGGATCCTCTCGTTGGTAATTGTCACTTTTTACCCTCGCACAGATAGTGTCAATATTGTTTTTTTCCGTACCCTCACGAATGAATACATTGTAATGGAGACACATGGCTTATCTATCGGTTTTCAAAATACTATAATATGGACTCTTACTGTGGACAAGGAGATGAAACTTAAATTTGGTTGGACATGATTATTAAAGCACTCAGAACGAGAGAGAGCATTTACCTTCGAGGACCATTCTACAGCCTGGAACGTAAGCCGAGACGCCAATAGAAGCATTTTGCATGGTCATAGCGCTAAGATGCAAACAGAGGATCATGAATTCAATCCTCATTTTGCTCCCCAAAAACTCTATACTGATATACTCTACTAGTAACAGCAGCAGTAGCAGTGTGCAGTGTTCAATTCTTATTTCTTCCATCTTACCCATTTTATACTAAAAATTATAACAAGAACTGTGCAAGTCACTCCCTCCCTGCCTTATGCTTTCCCAACTCTGAATTAGCTTGTCTCGGTACAGAATAATAGCTCTAACTTGGTTACTTTTTCCTACAATAAAGGAGTAATAACAAAATTCCGGTCAAGGTACAACGCAAATGTCTCTCTTACTTGGATTGAGATATATTTAGATGGTTCATTGGGAATTCATATCATCTAAAGTAACACAAATTTTGAGTTTAGATCTGGACCGTCCGATCTGTTTGGACACGAATATTAAAGGAGCCTTGTGCATTTCGCCTCAGACTGAATTGGTCCGAATTCTGATCGAACAGTCCGAATTCAAACTCAAAAATTTGAGTTACCTCAGAGGATCGGAACTAGTTTACGGGTCCTATATATGACCAATGTAATTCAGATCGCCAAAAGTAACTTTGAGTTTAATTTCGGAACGTCTGATCAGAGAGACCAATTTGGGTCCGATGGGTTCCACGTCTGTATGATCTGCTGTAAGATCCGTGCACGCTGCTTCAATATGTGTGCGCATCAGCTTTAATATTCGTGCATTGATACTATGCCTATGTTATTGTACCATTGATACTATGCCTATTTATTGTACAGTTGGTACGTACCGTTGTTTTTTACCTAATGTTGCTTTTTCTAAATAAACTAAAAGACTATATGTTATGCTTGATTTAATCTAAGCCACTCGATCAATGATGGATGACTGAGATCGATCCTCATCTTCTTAATTATTTTTAACATGTTTAGAATTATTTATTTACCAACATAGTTAAGGAATACAAGTAATTGATGAATTATATTCAGTTACTTTTGGAAAATAATCATCTGTAGATTATTTTGAGTTTAATCATGAAATTAAGTTTACATCGCTGTATTTAAATATATAAAAATGCATCACTATTCACTACATCATTAATTAATTAAAGCATTTTAATACATTCATTAAATGATGATTTGAACACAATTAATATATCCAAATAATTTATAGTAAAAGTACTAGAACGTACTGCCGATATCATCTATAATCACTGTGTATTAATACAAGCCGAAATAAAATGGATACAATATGTAATATGTAAAATGTAGTTATGTTGCTATTAGTTTTAAGAAATCTCCATCATTTATTGACCAGCATCGCTAGCAGCACCCTTTACCACAACAACTCTCGCCGCAGCGCCTGCAGCCGAGGGTTCGATAGGGTCTTGTTGACGCTGAATTTGTGCAAAAGTTGAGAACATATGAATGAATATGGAGTTACACTAAACAGCGTGTAAATAAACAACGAGGTTATTCATGTACAAATTAATTTCATTTAATACATTGGATATTTAGAACCCAAGATATCCAAATAATTTATAGTAAAAGTAATGCCCAATCATATATAATTACTGTATTAATACAAGCCGAAATAAAATGGATACAATAGGCAAAATGTACTTGTGTTCTCTCAACTTGCTTTAAACAAGGTAATTACATAATATATCATCCTTAATTGCTGCTATAATTAGAATGCATAAATCTTTATCATCCTTAATTGCCCCTTTAGAAATAAAATATTATAGTATGCTGGAAAGGGAAGTAGTCGCTTTGATTTTTGGAAAATAGGTAACATTGGCCAATTTTTCACGGTGTAAGCAAGAAATAAAGCAAAGGGATCTGCGGTGGCTGGGGTTGGGATAGGGTCGAAAAAAATTTATGGCACAACCAATATCATATTTGCACCGTAAAAATATTGGCTGGTTAGTTTTCAAAAAAAAAATATATTGGCTGGTGTTGGTGTAGTAGTGTTACATATTTTTCGAAAATCAAATCAACTCCGTCCCTTTACAGCAAAAAAAACAAATATTTTATTTCTAAATAAGAAAAAAAAACTATTTAGACGTGAGTTCTGATCTGAATTATTGTTATATTTATTTGGAGACCCATGGCTTATCTATTGTATTTTAAAATACACTATTAGTGTTCTGTAAGTTAAAGTTTCTGAAATGAAATGGGCATTTGCCTTTTATCCAAAAAAAAAAAAATACACTATTAGTCTTTTTTTTTTTTTGAGATAAGAATACAATATTAATCTATAATATGGTTGTACATTATTAATTATCAAGTCATTCAGAACGACAGAGCATTTACCTCCCCGATTAGTACCGGGAGTGGTCTGATTAATGGGCCCGTAGGGGATTCCAGCAGAAGCAGCAGGTTGCATGGCCATAGCGCTGAGCAGCAAACAGAGAATCACTAATACACTCTTCATTTTGCTCCCCAAAAACTCTACACACTACCAGTAACTAGCTGTGTCCCTTGATTTCTTCTATCTTCATCATTTTATACTGCTAATTATAACATGACCTGTGCAAATCTACTCCCAAGTCAAGTCCCTCCCTGCCTCTGCTTTCCCAAGTCTGAATTGATTTGTCTCGATACAGAATGATAGCTCCAACTTGATTAACATTTCCTGCACGAAAGGAATAATTACAAAATTCCGGTCAAGGTACAACGCAAATGTCTTACTTGGGTTGCTTTCACCGTGGAACAGTTGGTTTACTGGATCTATTACCAACGATAGTTTCAACGGTCAAAGAGGGCCCATGCCAAAGGAAGGCCGCACGGCCCATATTGACCATGGCCCACCAAACGTTTCCGTTATCAAGTATCTACAACGAATATACTACACATTTATAACCACTCACCAGTGGGACCATAACGCCATCCAATGGGCATACATATTTCTTCTTCTGATTTGTGCATTTGTACTGTATGTTGTGATGAGGTGGTGATTTTTTAGTCCACATCCTCTGTAGTAACAGAATATTTGAGTATAGATCCAAACCGTAAAAACTCTTCAATATTTGTGCCAAAGAAAATCGGACTGTCCAGATCTAAACTCAAACTTCAATATTTGCTGCTCATTATTTGTTGGGAAATGCAAAATAAAAAAAATTCAATTCATAAATAATTAGCACTCACTGTCTCTCTAATGGCACCACCAAATCCTCTCCTCTCTCTCTCTCGCCTTCTCACCTCGAAATCAATCTTTGCTCTCTCTCTCTCCCTTTGCCAATGGAGAGGTTGCACTGCGCCGACCTCTCCTTTCAGCTCCGCTCCACAATTCCCATCTGAAATGCCTCCGTTCTCACCCCACCTCCTCCGCCTCTCTTCGCCACCGCATGTACCTCAGTTGCAACCTCCCTCTTCGCAGTTCTTCATCATCTAACTCTTATCTCTGTCCCTTTCCTCATTTGGATATCGAATATCCGCATCTAATTTTTAAATACAGATGTAGATATGGTCAGATAATATATGATCTGTTTGCACCCTAATCTGGTAAACAGTCCAGTGGCCCATATTGTTTCCTCCTCATTGCATTTTTATTGGAAGGATAATTTTCTATGTACTCTTCATGACTTGTATTGTTTCTTATTTGTCTTTACATACTTAAATTTTACTTATTTATCCTTCCACTTTTGTAACTTTTTTTGTTTATCAATCCTGAAATTAATCTCACGTTAACTCTAATTAAATTATTAAAAATTATTGTTTACCTCTATACGAATTATAAAATAAAAAGTATGCACTTGATGCTGATACAATATTGTTAACGGTATAATACTTGCTAAAAAAAATTTGAACATTTGGTTATACATCAGATGGAGACGTATAATTCAGTGCTCACATTCAATTACACACTTGATGCTGAAATCATTTACTATTTCTGTCTTTTATAAGTGGTATATTTAAATAAGAAGAATACACATTTTTTTTTAAATGAATAGTAAAGATGAACAATTATATCAGGTCATTAAATATATTTAATTTTAAAATATAGACATATATGTATCCAAATAAGAAACGATTGATGGGTGTACGTCCGATTTTCAGTCGACAAGGAACTGATGATAATAGTTTTCAGTTGAGATTCAACCGTATTTTCACTTTGTAAACCCTAAACCCTAAACTAAGGTTTTTAAATAATTTAACTGAAGTTAACAGGAAATTAATTACATGAAGGGTAAATAAGGAAAAGTTACAATAATTAAGAGATAAATAAGATGAATTTAAGTATACAAAAACAAATAAGAAACTGTACAGATGAAGGGCACATAAAATATTATTCATTTATTGTATGTTGTGATTAGGGTATATATTGCATGCCGCTCGTCATTTGTCCAGAAATGTGAAATAAAAAATTGGCTTACTTTTTTTATACTCTGCAATCGATTTTTCAATTTCTCATCCAACAATTTAATTTATTTAATTTACCCTTTAACTCTTAGAATGGCTACCAAATTCAGGGAATTCAGATCCAGTGCAATAATTCACCGGATAGAATGAGATCTGAGTCGTCAATTTTACTCTGGCATGAATCTCAAAATAGACCCTCTATATTTCAAATAGGCACACCAAATTGATTTTGGTCCAGCTGTAAGTATTCTACTCAGATTGATTGTATAGTGCTGGGTTCATGAACAATCAGCCCAGATCCTTGTAAATAAACTTTTTTTTTAATATTTCAATATATTGTTGCGACAATTTTTTGCTAACTTTCAAAAAAAAAAAAAAGTATTCTATTATCTGGATGAGAACCAAGAGAGCTAAAAGGAAATAAAATTTCGGCCAATTCATGAGTTAGTTGAAACAGGATATGTACAAGAAAGTTTGTAATAGAGAATCTGAATTTGCTTTGGGCTGTATATGTGCAGTGGGCTTATTATTGCTGGACCTACAACCTTACATGGCTCATGCCAAAGGCAGGCTGGACGGCCCATGTCCATGACCCACAAACTCTTTCAACGTTGGACAATTAATTAAATGGTTATACTTCATATTAAATAACATAATCGGCTGTTATAACCTTTCTTCAAAA
Organism: Carex kokanica; assembly: GCA_025461125.1. NCBI lineage: Eukaryota > Viridiplantae > Streptophyta > Magnoliopsida > Poales > Cyperaceae > Carex > Carex kokanica. The sequence continues at coordinate 266,033 of JAJGRX010000128.1, forward strand.
AAGAAAAAAAAAGAATGGTTTTCTTCTTCTCCATTCCGCCCCTGTCCAGTTTAGTCTTTTGTCTCTTTTTTTCTGCCTCTATCTCAATTACTGGAGAGTGTCATGCGTAGTTGAGCCTTATCTCAATTACATGACCATGACCACTCACCAGTGGGACAATAACACCATCCAAAGGATGCTCCATTGGCCCACATTATCAACTGTATCCACTTCGTTCTAGTCCGACACAATCATGTGTCAAACCCTATCCTGCACTCCGATCCATCAAGCGTAGCACCATTTAGAATACAGTAGCGTGTCTCATTTTGTAAATGTTAATAACTTCTTTTTAGAATTAGTAATTTACCAACATAGTTAAGGAATACAAGTAATTCATGAATTATATTCAGTTTAAGATCATAGATTATTTATTCAGCATGAACTTGGAAATAATCACCTGTAGATTATTTTCAGTTTAATCATAAAATTCATATTAGAAGTTTACATATCACCGCTATATTTAAATATATAAAAATGCATCACTATTCACTACATCATTAATTGACTAAAGCATTTTAATACATTCATTAAATGATGACTTGAACACAATTAATATATACAAATATATAATTTATAGTAAAAGTCCTACTAGTACTGCATGCCGATATCATCTATAATCACACTTCTGTATTAATTAATTAATACAAGCCGAAATAAATATGTAAAATGTACTTATGTTGCTATTAGTTTCCAGCATTAATCTTTGAGCACCCAAGACCACAACAACTCTCGCCGCAGCGCTCGCGAGGGGGTCTATAGACTCCAGAAACTGGAGCTCGTCCATTTATTGGTGCTGAATTTGTGCAAAAGTTGAGAACATATGAATTAATATGGAGTTACACTAAACAGCGTGTAAATAAACAATGAGGTTATTCATGTACTAGAGATCACCAAAGTCGGTTTTTCTCTTAACTCATCGCAAAAGAACAGGGGGCAACTGACTCGACTACTATTTAGAACGAATCCTTAATTAATTACATGATGAAATTATATGTTAAAATGCATGATTAGAGTTTTTTATATTTAGAAATGCTGGAAAGGGAAGGAGTCAATTTGATTTTCAGAAAATAGATAACAACGGCCAATTTTTACAGTGCAACCGGCAAACAATAAATGGTGAGGGGAACGATGCTGGTCACAATGTAGGGACAAATGGTTCATAGTCTTACCTGTGGCATATACAAAAGTGTATAACTATATGACATTATGTATATGTTACAAGCAATGAAATGAATCATATGCCCTCAAAAATTGATAAATTAGAAGACTGAACATTATTATTACACACCACATATTTTATTTTTTAATAAGAAATAAATGAGAACTTTATAAATTTAAATGATTTCTAATAGAAAATGCAATAAATTGGGTAAAATGGTGAGTTTTTTAAATTTCGAAGCGTAAATATAATATTATGAATTTTAGTTGGGAAAATATGTAATTTTGAAGATTTTGAAGGGCATGCATGAAATTCTCCCTATTAATATTTTTGAAATTAAATTCTTACAAAGTGTGGTGATCTGAAAAAGACAAATCGAATTTCCATAAAAATAGTATTTTAGTACTTTCTGAATTATTACTTGTATGAAGAAAATAATTGTTTGAGATAAAAAAATGAATCAAACCGCTCAATTTTAAATATCCACAAACAAACACCATATTTTCACCTTAATATCTAGTGATACACATGGCTTATCTATTGTCTTTCAAAAATACTATAATATTATATATGTCGCTCAGAAGGAGGGATAGTATGCATTTACCATCCTTGTGGGCGCCAAAAGCAGTTTGCATGGCCATAGCGCTGAGAAGCAAACAGATGATGATGATGAATATACTCTTCATTTTGCTCCACAAATACTCTACACACTATCATAAACAGCTGGAGTAACTGTGTCCCTTGATTTCTTCCTTCTTCATCATTTTATACTGGTAAATTATAACAAGACTTGAGCAAATCAACTCCCAAGTCAAGTCTCCCACCTGCCTCTGCTTTCCAAGTCAAGTCTCCCACCACCTCCACTATCAAGTTAATTTGAATTTGGAGTGGAGCTGTCTATTCCCATGGACCATGTTCTTACCGTGTTCTATTCCCTTTAGTGTTTTTCCCAACTTGTGAGTTGTCATGTGGGGATTTCGTCGGCACTTAATTTAAGCGGGCCCTATAAATAGCAAAAATCCTGAGACCAATCCTTCAATTAATCAGGCCTTCACCGAACATTTTTTACGGTGTAAGCAAGAAAGAAAGAAAACAAGAAGGAAAAGTTACAATAATTAAGAGATAAATAAGATAAATTTAAGTATATAAAAACAAATAAGAAACTGTACAAATGAAGGGCACGAATATTAATGAAACCCCGTGCATTCCATCTTGGTCTGAATTGGCCCATATTGTGATCAGACTGTCTGAATTCAAATTTAAAACAAAATTTCGGTCAAAGTAGAACGAAAATGCCTTAGTCTTAATTGATTTGCTTTATATGCAGAATTACAAGACCTCCACTATCAAAGTTAATTTGAATTTTGAGTGGAGCTGCCTTTTGAACACCCATAAATGAAGATTCCATTGGACCATATTCCTATTTCTTTATGGGGGGTTTGGTTCGCACTATAGATGATTACAAGGAATAGAAGGATTCTAGGGAATTTAATACCAAGGAATACCATTCCAAGATATGTGTCATTACCATGTTTGGTTTCACGCATGACTATCGTTACAACATTTCATATAATGTATCTTTACTATGTTTGATTTGTACATGACTATTGCAATGACTATTTGTACATGACTATTGCAATGGTATATCATGAATAGCAAAAATTTGAATTACATTCTGATACAAACTTTAACAAGATTCCGGTCAAAGTAGAACGCAAATGCCTTAGTCTTACTTGGGTTGCTTTGCTGAATTACTGACCTCCACTATCAAGTTAATATGAATTTGGAGTGGAGCTGTCTATTCCCATGGACCATGTTCTATTCCCTTGGAGTGGAGCTGTAGAACGCAAATTCCGGTCAAAGTTAATTTGAATTTGGAGTGGAGCTGTCTTTTCACTGTATAATTTCAACACATATAAATGAAGTTCCCATGGAGAGAATTTTATATTTTTAGAAAATATTATAAATTAAGAAAAGGAAAGACAATGAGTACTTTTATTTTTTGATACATATAAAGAAGGATCGGTAGAAATTTTTTACCGATTTAAAAATTTTAACCAGTAAAAATATCAACGATCCAAATTATTTTAATTTTTTTCTGTAGTTGGTGGTTTGAATGAGTAGAATGACAAACTATTTTTTTTTAAGTTATTTTTATATAATTTTAGAATTTGATGTACTAGAATGATCGTGACAAATGATCCGTATCCAAAGTTTGGCCCGAGATTAATAGCTTGAATCCAAATATTTTTATTTTTTTCCTGCAACAAACCATACAACAATATAATGAATATATTGGCCACAAAAAATTTGGCCTGAATTTTTTTTGGATATGAATTATTGATACTCGTTCCGAATTCTAAGATACTTCTAATATATTTTTATATTTTTAAATAATAATTCTAAAAATAGAAAAAAAAAATCTCTTCATTCTCCATTCAAACAAAAGATCGATGGAATAAAAAAATAAAAAAAATTGGATCAGTAAAAATTTCACCAATCATTTTATGCATTGAAAACAAAAGTACTCTTTATGTTTTCCTCTCTTATTTTATTATATTTTCTATAATAAAAAAATTCTCTCCTTGGACCATGTTCTATCTCTTTTTTTAACTGTTACCTTTTTGACATGAATTTGTTAACGTTTTGTTTGCTTTTATTTCAAAATTGAATAAAATTAATCAAATATTTTCAAACTTGTGATGCGGGGAATCCGTATTTGTGCTTGCAACAGGAAATGTACTTCAAAATTTGTAATAGAGAATCTGAAATTCCTTTTAGCGGTATTTTGGCTTGTGGGCTTACTAAACCTCATGACCAAGCATGGTATCAACGATAAGATGGAGGGCCCATGCCAAAAATGCATCACAAGTCACAATATCATTAAGCTTTGAGCGCCCTTTTGTACAATAGGTATTATTTGGGTAATATTTTCCTTTTAATATGAAGGTAGAAAAATTCAGGATCAACATAGCGCAACATTATGATCAAATTAATGAAACTGCACTAATTGATCCATAAACGAAATTGTCATAGAAAGCTTCCACAAGATTAGTTGGAATTTCATTTAATACATTGGATATTTAGAACCCAAGATATCCAAATAATTTATAGTAAAAGTAATGCCCAATCATATATAATTACTGTATTAATACAAGCTGAAATAAAATGGATACAATAGGCAAAATGTGCTTGTGTTCTCTCAACTTGCTTTAAACAAGGTAATTACATAATATATCATCCTTAATTGCTGCTATAATTAGTATGCATAAATCTTTATCGTTCTTCTATCAGCATCTCTAGCAACACCCATTACCACAACAACTATCCTTGCAGGCGCACCCGAAATGGATTGTCGATGTAGGGTCTTCTCCGTTGGTTAGACCAGCCCGGTCTGCATCTGTGCAGATGTTGAGAACATATGAACATGGTCTTATATTAAACACTCTTAATATTACGATCCAAACAACCAAAACGTACGCCATTCAAAATCTGTCACTATCTGCTAAGGTAAAAGTATTTTTTACTGTCAGTATCGTCTCGGAATAGCAATTTATGTCAGCTTACCCTTGGCAATAGTCACTTTTTATCCTAGCAGATAGTGTCAATATTGTTCTTCCAGTACCCTCGCGAATGAATACATTGTAATGGAGACACATGGCTTATCTATTGGTTTTCAAAATACAATAATATGGACTGTTACTGTGGACTAGGAGATGAAGCTTAATTTTGGTTGTACATGATTATTAAATCACTTAGAACGAGAGAGAGCATTTACCTTCAAGGCCCATTCTACGGCCCGGAACGTAAGCGGAGACGCCAATAGAAGCAGTTTGCATGGCCAGAGCGCTGAGAAGCAAACAGAGGATTATTAATTCACTCCTCATTTTGCTCCCCAAAAACTCTATACTCTACTAGTAACAGCAGTAGTAGCAGTGTCCCTTGATTTCTTCCATCTACACCATTTTATACTAAAAATTATAACAAGACCTGTGCAAGTCACTCCCTCCCTGCCTTTTGCTTTCCCAAGTCTGAATTGTTTTGTCTCGGTACAGAACAATAGCTCTAACTTGGTTAATTTTTCCTACAACGAAGGAGTAATAACAAAATTCTGGTCAAGGTACAACGCAAAAGTCTTACATGTGTTGCTTGGGCTGAATTACTGAAATCGACTGTCAAGTTTCAATTTCGAGTGTAGCTGTCTTTTCACCATAGAATTGCAACACCCCTAAAATGTAGATCTCTTTGGACCATGTATACTATTCAACTTGTTCTATCTCTTATTTTGTTACATTCTTAACGTCAATTTGTTAACATTTTGTTTGGTTTTTTGTTTGAAACTTTATATAATGACAATAATCTATTATTTTCATATTTCTTTACTGTTTTTTGCTAACTTTATGATGCAGGGATTTGTCAGCACTTAATTTTTAACAGGAATTGTACAAGGAAGTTCATAACAGAGAATCTAAACTTCCTTTGAGCAGTGGGCTTACTAGACCTACGACCTAAGTGGGCTCATGCCAAAGGCAGGCCAGACGGCCCATGACCATGACCCACCAATTTATTTCAACGCTGGATAATTGTTTAAATGGTTATGCTTAGTCGTAAAAATAACATAATGGGCTGTTATAAGTTATAACCTTTCTTTGAAAAATAAAATAAAATAAAAAGATGAGAATAAATTTCATTTACTTCAACGATGATGAGTAATTGTTACATAGCATTCTCACCTATTTATTGATTTTGTGAATTTACAATTTTCTATTAAAAATAATACAAAAAAATCTAGCTACATTCGCTTCTAGCGAAGTTCTGTGTGTCAGTTTGATATTATTTCACCCTTGTCAAGTTTAGTCTTTCTTCTCAATTTTTTCTGCCTTTACCTACATGGATCACTGGAGAATGTCATGTGCAGTTTAGTAAGCTAAAGAATTTTCGATATCTAGATATCCAAACAGTTGATCTGAACCATTCAATATGATATTCGTATTAAAATGTGCTTGGACAATCCAAAAACAGTGATTTTGTACCTATCTATTTTTAAAAAAATCCAAGAAAAATTATAAATTTTGGTCTTGGAACACATTTTAATATGGAGTTCATGTTAAGTGATTCAAATCGGTTGTTGTTGGACTTCGCAAATGGAGATAAAGATGCTAGACATGAATGAGGCATGAAAGACATGAGATAAGACATTTGACCCATCATAAAAATTATACAATATGTTGCCTCTCAACTTGCTTTAATTAAACAAGGTAATTACATAACAAATCATCCTTAATTCTTTCTATTAGTTTCCCGTAATATCCATCATTTATTTATGAGTACTAGCAATTGCGCTGAACTTGAACTTATGGGGTCGATAAATCCGATAAGTTTTAGGTCCTCTATTACTTGGCACTGAAATTGTGCAAAAATTGAGAACATATGAATTAATATGGAGCTATATTAAACCACAAGGTTATTCATGATTAATTTTAGTTGTGCATAATTATTAAGTCACTCAGAACGAGAGAGATAGCATTTACCCCTGTACTTGTTGTCACGGGGAATGTTCATGCGAGCGATACTGACCGGCTTGTTCGTGTTTAATAAGGTACCGTAGAATTGACTGGTCAAGAAGCAGTTTGCATGGTCATTGCGCTGAGCAGCAAACAGAGGATCATGAATACACTCCTCATTCTGCTTCCAAAAAACTGTACAAACTACCAGTAACAGTGTGCCTTGATTTCTTCCATCTTCATCATTTTATACTGGTAAATATAGCATGCATGACTAAATCAACTCCCAAG